>CAJPEV010005717.1:0-13565 GCA_905338385.1 Darwinula stevensoni
GGGAGGATTGCATCCGGATTCTTTGAGATGGTGTGAATCGATTTCACGGCTGAGGGGGGCAAAGGTTGATGCTAAAAATAGAAATAAACTTTGAATTGGACCGATTGACGTGGAAATGGAATGCAAGCCGAAATATGAGAATATAAAATTAAAACCAACACCTAAACCAGAAGAAACTAAATGATGAATATTATAAATAAGAAAGACTGGAACGTAAAAATATATTATTAATATATAATTAAATCTCGCTAGCAGTGAGAATTTTGGGTGTTCACCTGAACACCCACAAAAGTGCTTCCCATCGTCGACAATGACCTGAAATTATGGAGGAAGTATAACGGGAGCTGGGGAATGGGAAAGCTCTCGGGGGTCCCGTCGTATTTCAAAAGATAAGCCCCTTCCGTAACCCTTTTTTGCCTAGGAATTTTTTTTTTCCCCCCCCCCCTAGAGCAGATCGAGGGGAGGGAGGGGGGGCAAGGGGGGGCAGGGGGGAAGAAGGATGGGAGGAGCAACAATGTCGAAGGATGACTTGCACCGTCTGATAACTCTTGACCCTCCGGTAGCCGGGCGAATACGTTTCATCGTGACTGGAATCGTCGATGATCGGGAATGGATGCCCTCCAAGAAGCCCGAAGAGCTTCTTTCGGGGGCCTCGCACCCTCCTCACGCCCTCCACAAGCCCACCTCACGCCCTCCTCACGCCCTGCGTTTTGGGGGGATTCGGTGACGAAGTGGCTTTGTTGACGCTCCGGGCAAATATGCGATGTGGAATGCTGCTTGGTTTCAGAGGAAATTCACTTCCTGAGGAGTATCGGGTTTGATGGATGGGCCATGGATTGGCCATGGATGGGCCATAGATGGGCTATATATGGGCCGGGTAGAAGGAGCTGGGCCCTTGTTTACCAACGATGTGTAACTTCCTCATATCAAGGAGAATGGCTAATACCGTCCGATGTTTGTAGCCGCATCTAATCATCATTCTCTTTGTTACTCGCTCGAGTTTATTTTTCCATATTTGTTCGTGCAGTTCACCCACTCCATTAATTCATGATTCATTCATTTATTTATTCATTCATTTATTTATTCCTCGCATTTATTGCACTTTCATTTTTGCACATTCATTTCTCAACTTGCAAAAAAAAAAAAAATCCTTCACGCTCTGCAATGCGAAAATTCTGCACCGTTACGTCAACCGCAAGTTTCTGTCGGCCGTGACGCCCAGTCAGCAAAAATTCCTTTCATGGCGCAATAAAAGCATCGTTCCGGAACTTTTTTTTTATTTTAAATAAATACTTGTATCGTGCACGGAGGTCCCGCGAGGACAAACAATGTCCCCGTGATTTTCTTCCCCCGAACCCCGTCATTAAAGGTGTCGCGTGATGACACATCTCGTCTCGGAGGAAGACACGCCATTTCGTCTGTTGGCCATTCTCTGTCGGCCATTCTCTTTCTTTCCCTCGGTCGGACCCTCGATCCATCATAGGGCTCGTTTCTCCCTTTTTTTTCTTTTTGTTTCCCCTCCCCCCTCCGGGGCTCACAGGGTCTTCCAAAAACTTTTTGCCACGAAAATTTTTTTTATGGCATTAACAGAAATTCTGAACTGATTTCTGGAGCTAAATAATAATAATAATATTATTATATTAATAAATAAAACATTAAGGTTTTCCAACATCATACTTAATATTACACTCCCCGACAGAAATATTTTCATGATGAAAAGCATTTAAAGTGTAAAAAAGACTATAAAAATGAAATATTTGACAGAAACAACTATTTAAAAAAATTATTTATAATTAAAAAAATATAACAAAATGAAAATAACACCCGTATAATAAAAATAAAATCAGCGTCAAGATATGAAAGAATCTCAACTACAAGAACTGAAAAAGACAAGAAACGAACAAGACCTTTAGAATATGAATAGAACCTTCAAAGAAGAAGAAGAGAACCTTTTGTGAAAGAAGGCGATGCGTCGGCGGTCGGCCCTTAATGCGGGTGGGCCCTGCGGAGGTGATGGATGATGGTGCGCCCTGTAAATCTCATTTCACGGGGCACCGAAACAAATGGATTCCGAGGCATTACACACCTTGTTGTGGGGCTCGGCGTGCTTATTAGACCTCACATGGCTCTTCCCTTGTCTTCTCTTTTTTTTTTTTTTCCTCTTAGACCCCCCCCCCCCCCTCTCTCTCTCTCTCTCTCCTTTTAATTAAATATAGAGAGAGAGATCTCCAGGGCATGCTTCTTTTGCGCCCATTCATTATCTCCTCATCCATCTCGGATTATTCTTCTCGGTCTCGAATGAGAAATTTCCCTATCCTGTTCTCCGGGGACTGATTCCTCGATTGATCAACCTCGATTGATGAGATTTCGATTGATGAGATTTCGATTGATGAGATTTCGATTGATGAGAATTACCCTGAGAAATCGCTCGAGTACCGATTTGTCGTTTCTCATACGCTTCTGCACGACCTCTGAGAGGGGGGGAGGGGGGAAGGAAGAATAAAAAATGATTTGGAACTAGGACAGACCATGATTTATCCCCGTGGCAATCACATACCCCTGCCATGCCTTTGCCAAGTCCCAAATCGAGAAAATTCCCATGGGTTCCAGGGACTCAACTCGGGGAAGTCATCAGCTGTGGGCTGGAAAGAAAAATCCATCGCGGAATGGAACTTTGAAGAGATTGCTGCCTGGTGGAAGTTTCTCCCAGGCGATTTCTTTTTTGCAATTTAATTAGGACTACTTTTTTGCACTCGTGATTAATTTTGTGTCTATTTTTTAGGGTTGCAAATCGACGAAAAATTTCCACCCGATTTATCTTGGACTGCTCAAGAGATTAGTCGAATCTGAATCATCCCATAATTCCTTCTAATTCAGAAGAAGGAAAAATAAAATGAATTAATTAAAATTAATTGGACATCACGAGCGTATTGTGCATGCTGTCATTTTTTGACATAAATACTGATAATGATAAAAAATTCTCAGTCGAGATGGGATCCATTATAAGGAAGATCTGTTTACAGATTTCACGATCGATTAATCATGATTATTTTTGAAGCGATTGTAGCCTTAATCTATTAATCTGATCGCAGTGGCAGACCTAATATCTTGTTTATTTCTATTTTCCCCGATGCGCCCCCCAAGGACCGTCGCATTCCAATTTGACAGAGGAAGAAGAAGAAAGAGGAGCCGTTTCCCCATTTTTCTTCCTTCTTCCTCACCGGAAGACGACATAATCCATAATAATGTCGCGGGGCGGGGGTCCCGCTGAATGGGGAAGAGAGGTCCCCGTGGAAATAAACCCCAAAAGAAGGGGGGGCAGGGGGGGGCAGGGGGGGGGGGGAAGGGGGGGGGTTAGAGATTTTCTATTGGGACTCTCCAACTTCTCTCACAATGGCTCATGCTCTTTCGACGATGCCTTTCTGTGGGACGCTGGCCTCTTTTCTCCGATGCTTTTCCTCAATCCTTTCACGTCTTCATGCTGGATGCCATTAGGATTGTCGGAAAAGAGTGTTTATTTTGTTATTACCGAGTGCTTTTCCAAACACGCTGCGAGGCATGGAGCCCTGCATATTGCAGACGCGAGAAAATATTAATATGCAATTACTTCGAAGTACGAAACAAAACAGGGAACTCGACTACGTAAGGATTGCTTCCTAATTCCATATCAAACGACAGGCAAAAAGAGTCATCATAAGACACGATTCTTTGCGCAATAAAAATGAGAAAAACCTTTGCAAGTCTGTCTCACCTCATTTCACTAAGCCATGTTGTTTTCTACAACATGGCTTGCTTAGTGCAATGCTCTAGATACACGTCATTAGCCGTCGCAGCAGTAACTACGAGCTTGCGTAACAGGAGCTTTCCAACCAAGACTGAATGCACATTTTTTATATGGAAACGTACGAAGCCAAGATAGTCCAGAATCTGTACAAGACCTTTAATATAACAAATATTAAGCCCATATTTATACTGTAAGTACATGATTTTCCACACATCAACCCAGCACATGATTACATATAATTATCCGTGGCTACGATGACCCGACATTGATTAGAGCCTTCGTTTCCCGAAAAGAAACCCCTTGAAAGCGTCTGAATTTCGGCCTTGCCTGTAGGTGTCGCCTCCATCCAGGCGAGAGAGCGCTCGCGTGATCCGCTCTCAGGGCATCCCTGGAATCTGCAGGGGACGGCGACGGTTCTGCGACTGCCAGCAACCGTGCCAGCAACTGTGCCAGCAACCGTGCCAGCAACCGTGCCAGCAACCGTGCCAGCAACACGAAGCGGGAACGGCGTCGAAGGAGGCTTGGAAGCAATCTGGGACAGCGTCTCCCAAGGACCTCCATCCAAGAACAAGGGGAGTCCATTCCGGGCGAGGAAGAGAGGCGAGAGGAAGGAAGAAGGGGAGAACGGACGGGACAATGAGAAGGGAAGATGCATTTCCTGGATGGAAAATATTGTGCTGCGGTCCTTCCTTTCTCTTTCCTATTTATGACCCGTTATCACGACACTCATTATTCCCGGATAAACTTGTATTTAAGTACCATAAAGCACGCGACACATTGTGCCCACCCCGACGAATTCATCTTCGCATTCTTCCCTGGATGAAAGTAGACGAAAGTTCCATTTCCTCCGGGATAAAAGGCCTGCCATCCATCATGGAGACTGGACTCGGTTGATGCGATCCATCAAGCCTTCCCCGCGCTCCCTCTCTGACGCAGATTATGTGCCATTAATTTGAATCCGGGATCCCTGGATTCATCCCCGGCCCTGATTGCGTTTTCATTACAACACCTGCTCTCGCTCGGATTTCCCCCATAAATCCTCCTAAAGCTTTCCTTCAACAGTGGTTTTTTAAATTTCACTCGAGAGAAACCTTGATCGAATGCCCCATATGTTTTTCTGGGGGGCGGCTGTCCTTTCTCCAATATCAGCCAAAGAAGACCTTATCCTTGATAAATTGAAAGCAAGGACATACATTACCATCGTACACAAGCACCTGGAACATATGGCGCACCGCAAAAATAAACGATACGAAGCGATGGATTGACTGTTTTACAATGGAAACGCAGCTGATCTGAGTTACGAATTACTAGGAGAAAACGTAACGCTTTTAAACTACTAGTTGAAGTTAATCATTTAAGTTATTGCACGATAATGCAATCTCGTGAAGATTTACGATTCAAGTAAATATAAGTTCATCTACAGGTTGCTTACAATGGATGATAAAAGGGTCTATGGCTAACCAACCAATTAATATTCCTAATTAGCAGCAAGATATATGATCACTAAGTACGGAGTTCTCTCGTACGAAGAGAATTTTTGAGGGGGGGAAGAGGGAGGGGCAAGGAGGAGGGGGAGTGAGCTCAAGAAGACGAAAGGATAGACGGAGGTGAGTCATAACGATATGAAGTTGCATGAAAATCATTTTTCAAAGGCTTTTCCCCTTTCTCCAACCCCTCCCCCCCTCCCCCTATTTTCGGGACTTACTTCCGTTAGGCCTGCATTTTTTTCCGTCAAAAAGAATCTCAACCCTCGACTTATTGAGCTAATTGGGCCTATAAAACGTAATTCCGGGGTCTTCGAGACATCTCGGTGAGGACGTGCAAAGATAGGCAGATTGCAGGCCTATTCCGTCTTTCACGAACCATTTCAGAGAAGAACCTCAACCCCTCTCGACGAGACCTGAGGGAGAATACTCCTTGATTGAAGTGCAAGTTGGGCGCCATCCTGTTCATTCGGGGATGCCCATGCACGAAATCTCCAACCGGGGATGTCCATGCACGAAATCTTCACATCCCACCACTATCCTGCTAAGCATCGCTTCAATCTCAGATCATCTCATGAACTCGATACAAAAATGCCTCATACGCTAAGAAAAAAAAAACAAGATTCAGACACGACGCGAAGGCGAAAGTAGTCACGAATCCGATATAACTCCAGCCCGATATCCGGTAATATTGGGGACTAGAGCCTTCATGCCTAAGCCTAAACGAGCGACAGCTAATTTAATTTTTTATTTTTTAATCCCCCAGGGAATTGGAGCTTCAAATTTGCTTGAGTGATTATGTGTTGATGGGGGAAGAAGCATGCCCTATTTCGTTCCTCAAGGTTCTCTTAGAGAGGAACACAAAGAGGTTGAATTTTGTGTCGGTAAGGGGTTGAAGAAAGGTAATTGCCGCGACGGAAGCTTTATTGATACCCTCGTGCTATGCTGTATTTTTTTTTTATACAGCACTTTAAAGAGGAAAGGATATTCGCTCCCAATAATAAATAAGTTTTCAGCCTTTTCTTTCAGAGAGTTTTTATGAATTCCCAAAGATGGTATTTATTGTCGATCATGTGGGATTTAATTATCCGAGACGTGAGAGGTGAAAGGCAGGGGCGACCCCGGAGTGTTCCTCACAAATGGGAAAATGGAAATGACAAATGGAACGCACGTCTTCCGATCCGCCTTCTTTTTTAACTTCCACGTCCGCCTTCGTAAAAGCGTGATCGAAAGCTTGCGGGGAAGAACACGGGGCAGATCCGGCCGTAAAAGGTCTGGGTGTGTACAACGTTCAGATAAAAATCGAATTTGGAAAGAAATTACCAGGAGCCATTCAAAATGAAATCAGCTACTTTTTTTACTGTCGCATTACGTCTACGTGAAGTGCCAGTAAAATTTCCAAGGGCCTTTAAGTCCCATAGGATCTGGAGTCGATCTCTATCGTTGTTTTACGTTATTTCCCCCCCCTCCCCTCTTCCATTTTCCTTGCAAGTCCAGACCTTTGTTACTCGAACGGACTCCCGTACACATACAGTAACGTGAAGATCTGCTTAGAAATCATGAGTAATTTCGAAATCAATCGCATTCATAGAGCTCGGCAGTGGCAGAAATCCGACGTCGCGAGGTCTGGTTTGGATCAACATGGTAGTGGAAGGGCTGATTAAAATTTTCGCTTCATGGAGAAGGGCATGAGCATCATAGGAAACCAGAACGAACGATGTGGAACATACACGCTTTTCCTCATAAATATTCATACATGCAATATACTATTCGCCTGTATGCCTGTTGCCGATACAAGTCGGAAGTTCGATCATGAGCAAATGAAAACATGCGATGCGCTAGATCATTTCCCATTTGAAATGCCTGTTGCTTCCAAATGTGTCTCCTGAGACCAATGATCATGGAACAAAAAATATTGTCTGGAAAAAGAAAAAACTCGGACCCGTCTCGATCGATCGGGTTGCTGACAGCCGCGCGTGTCGCATCGATCCGCAAGCATTTCATTTCTGCGATTCAATTATCGGCGTCTGAGTCCTCTCCCAGTGGGAAGAGTGGAAGGACCCCTGCACTTCCAATTCCCTTCTCCTGCTCTCCGCGCTACATTGATAGATGAGCAAAGCCAGGCGTCGTCGGGAGGGAGGGAGGATGGGGGGGGGGGGGGATGGGGAGGATGGGGGTAAGGAGGATGAGAGGTTATATAGTTGACTTCCAGGTCGTTCCCATAGGCAGTCATTGTGTGTCTACTTTCTCTTAATCGAGTACCCACTATAAGTACTGAACAGAGGTCATCTATGGAGACGAACTCTCACGCGAGCGTGCTCACATGCACTAACCCCGCAGAGATAATAGTCCCAGGGATAATCCAACCGAACCACTTTCTGTCTTCGCCCCGACTCATCTTCTCGATTTCCATTCGATTCGGAGAGATGCCGGCGTTCGTGCCATTGTCTTCCCCGGATGAGAGCGGGAATTCACCCCCCGACCGTGCTTCGAAGTTCAGAAGCTAATTACCTCGAGAGCAGGTGTTGTTCTCTTCGAGTTTTAATGAGTCGCTATCATTACTGTTAATTTCACCACTCTCCTCATTATTATGGACGTCAGACTCAATCGGTGCGAACAGCCTTTCCAATCGGTCTTCAATCGTGGATTTCAAGCGCTTTCTTCTGGAAATTTTTCCAGTTTAAGTTTTTCTCGTTCTGTTCGAGCCATTGATACCTAATGAATACGTTATATACCAGAATGACAATAAACGAGAAAATTTCCGATGCATGGGGAACGTCGGTTGTTTTGCCTCTTCTTAGCCCAGTCTCCCATGCAAAGATGATATTTTGTGCTGGATTAAATGTGATGCTGCTGACTACAAGGACAACGCCAGCTTTAACACGGCACGCGACGCAATACGACAGAATTACAGCTTCATTTGCTCTCCATGCCTTTGCCTTGTAAGGTAGCCGGTAGGCCTGGCTGTCTTTCCGACACAGTGGTGAAAGTGATTTAATTTATCCCCAATTTCTCAAAGGAATCCTCGAAAGGGTTCTCCTACTCCCTCTCACCCAAGAGGGGCTCTTACCCCTCCCTGAAACATGGAAGCCTACTCTCAAGTCGCCATCAGTCGCCATCAGTCACCATTAGTCGCCATAGAAAGACATTCATCACGTAGGCCTCACCGGTCCACCTTGATGTTGACAGCACAATCAGGAATAATTATTGATGGAGGGACTTCAAGCCGTGATGGCAATTCTGCTTGCAGACTGTCGCCACACCATCAAACACGCGAGCGGGGACTGCAGGCATATTCGATTCTGAAACGAGCGCATTCGATTCTGAAACAGGCGCATTCGATTCTGAAACGGGCGTATTCGATTTCGATGGAGTACCTAAGAGATAAGAGCGATTCAATTCACAAGGAAATTTCATCCATTCGCTTGACGTTTACGATCTATTTATATAGTTCAATCAAAATAAGTATCTCCAGGGATCTGTCTTGAAATTGAGGAATGCTCAAGAAGAGAGACGCAGAATTTCTTGTCTGCTTGAGTCAGACACTCAAATCCCAAAATTTCACAGCGAATTCGAACGGATTCTTCCGTCGCAACAACAAAACACTATTGTGGCTTAAACATGACAGATCAAATAAGAGACGAGGGCGTATAAAACGTTCCTTGATTCACCTGTCACCACGTAGGCTATTTCGAGTGGAGATTTCCGCGAAAGACTAGTGCTGCCGAAATTGCAGACAATGTCGCGCCAGCTTTGTTTTCACGAAAAGAAAAAACCGTCTCACCTCCTCCAGGTGCAGAATTTTACAAGTCATCGCCTTCCAAATTATCAGGCGCCACCTGCCCGAAAGCGGACGTGCTTCCTCAGACGTTCCGGAACGCCGACGACGCCAAGACTCACATCTGGCAACACTGTCAGTCTCGCTTTTCCCTCTCGGGCGGCCTCTCTCGGGTTAATCATAGATCCTCGCCCTCGATTGCTATCCTCAAGGTGTCACTCTCTTTCGTAGCCTATTATATTGTATTATAGCATTATAGCACATAATATATGTAATTATGCATATTCTTAAACATATCCATTCGTTGCGGCCAGCAACACCAAGGAAACAACGAGTTAGTAAGATGCAATTACGCCGATAAAAAAAAGCCTTTTGGCACGCACGATGCCAAAAGGCAATGTTTTTTGCGATTCTTTCACGTCATTGCCTTTTGCGAAATAATAATACCCATTTGAAATTCAGATTTTAATTCGTTCCTCAGACAGTCTCGAAATCTTCTTGTCACTCAGAGCTTAACGTTAAGAAACTAATTTTTTTTTGTTTAATGAAGAAGAGGGAATCATCAGAACGAGAAGTTTCGTCACGCCTCAAAAATGCGGGAGGATTGCGAATATCTCATTCGTGCACCTTCAGACTCGTATCTAAGAATGCATTGCGATTGCACGAGACGGACAGACGGAAATTTCGCCGGAACACTTCCATCCGAGTTCTTGGGGAAACGGACAGAATGAATATCGCGGCTCCCCAGGTAATTGACACTGTGGGGAAACTTGGACAAAACTCGAGTATGTTCATTCCGTATGTTTTCTATAAAAAAAAATTATTTATCTTGAAAAATACTTGATGTGATAGATCTATCGTGCATTTAGCCATAAGTGCGATGTGCTCCTTCCCCCGTTTCGCCCCTATTCAGGCCTCCCCTCCCCTTTTCAGCCCCTTTCCCCCCCTCTCAAGTGACAGAAGTCGGAACCCTTTTACCGCCACTGGCGACGTGTGACCTCGCTCGGTTTCTACGAACACGCTGCCACCCCCAACCGTTCCATCCGTGCATCGTGTCTATCGCTGCCCTGACTCCGCTCTCCCGCCAACCAGCCAGCCATCCAGCCAGCCATCCAGCCAGCCATCCAGCCAGCCATCCAGCCAGCCATCCAGCCAGCCATCCAGCCAGCCATCCAGCCAGCCATCCAGCCAGCCATCCAGCAACGTGGAAGGTGACGACGGTGACAAAGGAGACCGGACGATACAAGGGCGAGTTTTAACGAAGTGACATCGAAGAAAACAGGCGTCCCGCGGATATTCTAACGGGACTCTCGTGATCCAATCAAATGCGTCGTCTCCTCCGCTCACGATCGACTCATCCGCTCACGATCGACTCATCCGATCACGAGACGACTTCATGAAGAACACGAGAAGGGTGCATCCCCTGCCCTCGAGGGCCCAGCGAGGGCCCAGCGAGGGCCCAGCGAGGAGCATGCCCTCGGTTAGACCTCGTGCTACCGTCTCTCCAATTCCCTCATTATCTTCGAGGGAATTGGAATTCCCTCTCGCGGGGAACTGGAATCCCAATTTCTTCTCTCCAGGACGGGAAATAAAAAGTTGAGGGCATAAAAAATGCTGTATTGCCGACGTGTTGGCAGCTTGTAGAGGTTTGGATAATTTTTCCAGATATAAGTACAATATTTTCCTTCGTCAACAAAAGAGCTTCCACGAATCCATCCAACGCCTAAATCTCTTTTTAAAAAATCCGGAACCACTCAGAGATCAGCAGAAGACAATTCTCGTCTCGACCGATTCGACAAACATCACGGACAGACATTTGCTGACGTCATTTTCAACTCGATGCAAACAGCGCGTGCAATTTTTTTTTTTTTTTAGCATGCGACCTTTGATAGCGGGGCATGTGTATGGTTTGCGGGATTCAGTCCCTGTTGTGCCGAAACGTCACGTACTTCATGCCATATTTGCAGATGTTTTCGTGCGCACAATCCAAGCTTTTTCGTTGTTCGCTGCCCAGCAAGTGTTTCCGTTCCGCCGCAAATTGACCACGACATGAGGGATTAAGCAGAGTTGTGCAATTATTCGCTGGAAATTAGTTGAAAACATTCTCAAAATCACTTTTGCGCGAATTCTAAAATATAATATTCTACATTAGTGTTAATAATAATAATAAGCTAAGATTTTCGTGGAATCGTTCCGAAACGTCCAGCAGTTCCAGCCGCCTCAGACTGCAGGAATTTAAATTTATTTCAATTTAAATATAGATCCACACACGTGCAAATACTTCTGAAGTAAATTCAGTACCGAAACGCTGAAGTACCGAAACGTTCCAGCAGCTGGCATTATGCAGATCTTGGTCGCAAATGTAAATTATGGAGGGAAAGATTGGCCGACCTTGGGAGTTGCTGATTTGTTTACCGGCGCGATTTTCTCGGCGAGTACCGTGCAATTTTCCAATCGAGTTTTTTATTTATGTTCGATCGTGCACCGAAGCAACCGAGGCAGAATGGTGGGCAACCGTGGTCGAACGGATCGGCAGGATTTTAGAAGGATTATCCAGAGGAAGCGGGCGTAGAAACGCTGCCACTGACGCTTTAATATTCTTGCGAAAAAGTGAAAAAAGTGTTTCCGAGAAGACCGACGAGTTCTCTCTCTCTCTCTCGAGGCCGAGAATCGAATGTTATTGCGAGGAATGGAAATGATTGACAGAGAATGTAACATTCTTCCGTGTTGATTCTGGCTTCCTTCCTTCCAGTTCTCCCGAGACGGAAGAGGAGAAAAATCTCTTCTCCTCTGCAGGAAGGATCTATCCGTGGGGCTGGCAGCTGATAAAGCGGGAAATTTTTTCTAAGTCTCCTTACATTCTGTAAGCATGATTTCTCTCCCGACTTCCATTTCTTATCTTTATTTTTCGTCTTTTACATGGTATCGTCGCCTCACATGGAGGGATTCAATGGTCAATGACAAGCATAAAGTTTCTCGCGATGAGAATGGTGGGGTTCCTTTTGGTGCGAACGGTATCGGTCTGCCATCTATCGGGCGATCGTGTAACCTGTCTCACGCGCGCGCCTGCGTTCAACACGCGGTGATAAACATGCAGGCATACAAAATAGTGCATTCCGGCAGATCCAGCGGGGAAACAGGTGGAATAAAAACCCTACGAATTGAGTTTTGTCAACTCGGGAAAGGATTCCTGGACGCTCTCCGCAACTCCCTCAACTTTGAAGTGGTATCGCTGCAGAGTGCTTCACGAAGTGACGAAAGGGTCGAGACGCACTCGTGAGGAAGGAGTGCTCCCTGGGGTGCTACTCGAAGTTGGACAGAAAGAGGGGAAGGAAAATACTAGTGTAAGACGTGAAGATTTCTTCCTCAACTCCTTTACAAGAGCCTTTTCTAAATGAGGAGGAGAGTAATCCAAGACTCTAGGAGATAAAGTGGAGAGAGAGAGAGAGAGAGAGAGAGGGTCCGATAAATTTTTTTTCTAGCAATCGATCTCCCGAATACTCTCAGTCATTCAGGTTTTCATTTCTTGATAGAAGCCTTTATTATTCAGGCATAGAAAGGTAAATGCAATTATCGATATCGCATGCATTAGCTCAGCGCGAGCTCCAGTGACTCGGAAGTCGATCGCATCTCGACCCGGAGCACGCAGGTCGCCTCACGATGGTCGCTCTGACACTGCGGCGGTCCGAAGGAGGGGCCGACGGTGACATCCGCAACGAGGCCTGGCGTGTTGGTCGACAAGAAATCCAACTGGCCGCCGCGATTGTGAGTCTCCCCGGACACCAATTGCTCGAATTTTCTATTGTCTAGGGCTTCAATGACGGAGCGAATCCCAAAGTTTGTCGGGGGATTGGTTCGAATCGCATTCCAATCGACACCCCTGAAATTAAAGTCTCCACAGGGAACGGCTGGCATGTTATTATTCCGAAGAGCTATCTCGAAATTTCGGCAGACCAGCCGGCAGCCTTCGATAATCGGACGAGATCACGCCGATATCACGCCGATGCGGAGAGGCACCCTGAGTGCCTGGAGGTCGACTCATACCGACTCATACCGACTCATACCGACTCATACCGACTCATACCGACTCATACCGACTCATACCGACTCATACCCGGTCTCGAATTCAGGCTTCATCGGCTTGAGGTGTTTCGATATCAGCAGGGCCACTTTTGTTTTTCCCGGGCGATCTTCCCCGTGGAAGATCGCCCCCCTGAGGATCCTCCCCCTGAGGTCATTGTCGATATTGCGCCCGTTAGCCGAGCGCGAGCTTCAGTAGTCCCGAAGTTCTTCTCTTCTCGACTCGCAGGAAACAGGTAGCCTCACGATGGTCGCTCTGACGCTACCAGGCCGACTGCGACATCCGGCCGGGAGGCCTGGCGTGTCGGTGAAAAGTAAATCCAACTGGTCACCACGTTTGTGGGTCTCCCCCCGGACACGACTTGATCTTCTAGGGCGGTCATGATGGAACGGATGTTAGAATTTTTTTTTTTTTGGGGGGGGGGGGGGGGGGGGTTTT
>CAJPEV010005718.1:0-13562 GCA_905338385.1 Darwinula stevensoni
TACGACTTACATTGATTTATCGGAACGAAGTTAAGTTTTATCTTTTATTTATCATAGATTTTTTCAATAAATATTATTTTATTTTAATTCTTTAAATTACTTTGTTATATTTTTTATTACTATATATGCACATCTCTATTTCAGTAAATTTTCCAACAATGTTGTTGCATTTTTAGGATTTGCTTGCCCTTTCGAGCGTTTCATCAGTTCGCCCATAAAAAAGCCAATTAAGCCTTTTTTGCCTTTTTTGTATTCTTTTACTTTCTCTGGATAAGCTGCTAATATTTCTTGCGCTAAATTTGTTAAAATTTGGTTATCAGAGTTTTGTAATAAATTTAAGGACTGTGCCAAGTCTATTGGATCGGTGTTGGGCTGCGCCAAAAGTGCAGGAAATAACTTTTGATAGCCAGTCGCATGGCTAATTTTATCAGTTTCCATTAGGTCAATAAACGCAATCAAAACATCAGTATTCAACGGGAAATCGGCTAAATGTAGCTTATTATCATGCAAATAAGGACGAATTTTATTAATAAAGAAATTGGCAATCGCTTTATAATGTGTACTTTTTTGGGCGGCATCTACAAAAAACAAAGCAATCTCCTTTTCTTCTGTCAATAAATTTGCATCATATTCGGAGAGGTGATATTTTTCTATAAATTCTTGGCGTAAGGTAGCAGGAAACGGTGGCATTTGCTGCCGAATTTCTGCCATAAAATCGTCGGTCAAAATAACTGGGGGCAAATCCGGCTCGGGAAAATAACGATAATCGTGCGCATCTTCTTTATCGCGGAGCGGAGCGGTTAAGCCTGTTTCTGAGTCAAAATGCAAAGTTTGTTGCCGCACACGCCCGCCAGCTTCGATAAGTTCAATTTGACGTTTTGCTTCATATTCGACAGCTCTTTTTGCAAATCGCATCGAATTGACGTTTTTTATCTCGCAACGCTCGCCATATTTACTTTCACCTTTGATGCGAACAGATACATTACAATCGCCACGCATAGAGCCTTGCTCCATGTTTCCATCAGAAATTTCGAGCCAACGAACCAAATGACGAATAGACTCCATATAAGCGGCTACTTCATCTGCGGAACGCAAATCGGGTTCAGAAACAATTTCGAGCAAAGGAACGCCCGCACGATTCAAATCAATAAAAGAATAGGTATCATCTAAGTCATGGATAGATTTGCCTGCATCTTCTTCTAAATGAATGTGATGAATGCGAATATGCTTTTTTATACCATGTACCTCAATCTCTACGCTTCCACCTACACAAATGGGTAGTTTATCTTGCGTAATTTGATAGCCTTTGGGCAAATCGGCATAAAAATAATTCTTTCTATCAAAACAGTTGCGCTGATTTATTTTGCAGCCCAGAGCCAAACCCAATTTTACGGCATATTCGATTGCTTTTTTGTTCAATCGAGGCAATGTGCCGGGGTAAGCCAAAGAAATCGCGCTAATATGCGTGTTGGGTTCGCCACCAAAAGAAGCGTTATCGGCACAAAAAGCCTTTGTTTGCGTATGTAATTGAACGTGAACCTCTAAACCGACAACGGTTTCGTATTTGTCATAAATAGTCATAGGAAGGAGTGAATAGTGAACAGCGAATTAAATCCTACTGATTGAGGAGAAAAATATAGACAGATAGATATAATTTTGAGGTTGTGTAAAAAGGGTTATTAGGTTATTAGTTATTGATTTATTACATATATAATGATTAAATTATCAATTTTTTATGAATTAAAAATAACCTAATAACTTAATAACCAATGACTTATTACACAACCCCAAAATATAAATCATTTAATACTATTCTTTAGGTGCTTCAGGTGTTGCTTCAGCTTTAGGTGCTTCGGCAGCCGCTTTGGGCGCACCCGAAATAAGAACGTGACGGGCTAATTTAGCCTCTTTAGTTTTTGTTCTTGCTGCTTCGATAGTAGCTTCTTTACCTTCAATCCATTTGTGGTATTTTTCCATTGCTTGGTCTTCAGTCAAAGAGCCTTTTTTTACACCGCGCATCAAGTGTTTGCGCAACAAAACGCCCTTGAAACGTAAAATAGCACGAACAGTATCCGTCGGCTGCGCACCTTTGCTTAACCAATCGAAGGCTTTATCGCGGTCGATTTCGATAGTAGCTGGCACTGTAAGCGGGTTGTAAGTACCGATTCTTTCGATAAATTTACCATCACGCGGTGCACGCGCATCAGCGATAACAATGTGGTAAAAAGGTGCTTTTTTGCGTCCATGACGCTGCAATCTGATTTTGACTGCCATAATTGTAATTATTTTTTTGTTTAACCATACCTAACTCCTTTCATAAAGAAACATTAGGTTTTTTCTACGAGCTAATTTGAGGGCGCAAATTTACAATTATTTTTATTAATATGTCAATAAAATTTTAAACCTTATTTTTGCTCGTTTCTAAAACGATTATTTTTCCTAATTTTGCCGATGTAAGAGAGCATTTTTCTTCAATTATTTTTTGTCAAATATTAAAGATGAGGTTTTCATATTTTTTAGTGTTTTTTATATTTTCTGCTGTTGCATCTGCTCAGACGACACTCCATGATCTTTTTAAACAAGCTAATGAGGCTTATATTGCCAAAAATTATGACCAAGCCATTGCACAATATGAAAATATTATAGCTCGAGGCTATACTTCCGCTGAACTTTATTTCAACCTCGCCAATGCGCATTATCAAGCCAAACATCTTGGAAGATCTATTTTTTTTTATGAAAAATCCTTATTAATTCGCCCAAATGATGCAGATACGCAGCATAATTTGAATCTCGCTTTGCAGCAGCGTAAAGATGAAATAGATGATTTGCCTGAGTTTTTCTTACAACGCTGGTGGCGCAATGTATATCAAATGCTTTCGCCTACGATTTGGGCAGTTATTAGCATTTTTTTGATGTTTATATTTGCTGATTTGATATGGTTTGGTGTGGTAAAGCAGCTAAATCAAATACGAAAAAGGCAATCATTGATGGCAATTCCTTTATTTTTGGTACTTATTTTTATCGTTTTTGGCTTGGGATATAGCCGCACAAAAGCACAATTTCAGTCGAATATTGCTATTGTTTTGGCACAAGAAACGATAATTTATGCTGCGCCCGACACAAATAGTGAGAGGATAATGCCCGTCCATGAAGGCTTGAAAGTATTCATTTTAGACCAAATTTCAAATTTTTATAAAGTAAAATTACCCAATGGTGAAATGGGCTGGATTGAAAATAAGGAATTGGCACTTTTGAAATTATTGGGATAAATATGGCAGATTTTATGCAATTTTTTTAAAATTTATATAAAATCTGCCAAATTTGTTAAAGTTACGCTACCTCTTAAAACTCAACAGTCGTACTTTTTTCCTCTGTACCTGCGTTGTTTTTAGCGCGAATCAAAATCGTATTACTGCCTTTTTTTAATGGAAAAACATGATTAAGTGTTTTGGTTGTTGCCTCAAACGTAAAATTTTTGGTTTCTTCGCCATTAATAATTAGGGTAATTTGGTCACTATTTTGAATATTATCGACTGTGGCAATGAGTGTGCTGTTGCTTTCTAAACTTGGTCGCATAGGGTTTGGAATTGGCACAGAAGCAGATATGATAGTGATAACTGGTTTGAGCATGACAGGTGCATTATCTCCAGTAGTTATGGTGACTTTGTCTTGCCCGATACCCGCCTTATTTTGTGCAATAACCTCAATAATATTATTTCTGCTACTTAGTGGAAGGGTTGCTTTCAACTCCTCTCGCGCTTTGTCGTATGAAAATTCATTAAAAGGTTTCTCATTGAGTTTTAGCATAATATCTTCTTTATTTTCCACATTTTTGATACGTACTGAAATTTTAATTTCTGAGCCTAAAACAGTAGAAGTTGCTTTATTGGGTTTCAAAAATTTAACGTAAGGCGTTGCTTGCACGATGGGCTCATAAATGACGGTAACACTGGCTTCATCGCGCCCGTCATTATTGGTTGCGATAATGCGAATTGTATTTGTACCCACAGCTAAATCAGTTATTGCGTCCAAGCGGTCATTGTAATAACCGAAATTATCAATACGTTTTCCATTGACTAAATATTCGATATTGCTTTTGCCACCGATGTTTGTTATACGCGCTTTTACTGGTATTCTATCCGAGTCAGTTGTCATTGCACGAATAGGAGAAGGTTCTATCATACTGATTTTAGGCGGATTTTTGCGAGCATTATAATTAATACGTACGCTGGCATCAGCAGAACCAGACCTATTGCTGGCTTTTACGATAAAAGTATTGCTACCTGCTTGAAGCGTTGTGCTGGCGTTTATACGCCCTTCGATACGATTAAAATCAAAATTAACGGAACGATTGTTTAAAAATAAGGAAATATCTTCTTTTCTATCCACATTTTTTACGAAGGCAGTAAAGTCCACGTCAGCATTTTCAGTAGAAATATTGTCTTTTGGCGAAGCAATATAAATTTCAGGACGTTGTATTTGTAAGACAGGCGGCGTTGGGATGATTACGTCGGGGCGTTCAATGCGCAAACGAATATTGGTCGAAGCCTCGTTGTTGCCATCGCTATTTTTAGCGCGAATCAAAACAGTATTATTGCCTTCGCGCAAGCGCACGTAAGCAGAAAGCACTTTTGTAGTGCGGCTAAAGTTAAAATCTGTAATACGATTATCATTGA
The DNA here is from genome assembly GCA_905338385.1 of Darwinula stevensoni. Taxonomy (NCBI): domain Eukaryota; kingdom Metazoa; phylum Arthropoda; class Ostracoda; order Podocopida; family Darwinulidae; genus Darwinula; species Darwinula stevensoni. Next base: position 4,677 of record CAJPEV010005718.1, read on the forward strand.
CATACATCGTAATGTCGCTACTGTATTCCACATTCAAAACAGTTGCTTTGATGGTGGTGCGCTCGTCAGAAATGGTCGTATTACTGCGGTCTGGTGTAGTAATTGTAACAATCGGTGGTTGTTTCTGGCGTGGTGGCTCTGGGCGTGCAGCACATTCGGCTTGCATGATATCTTCGGCACTACCTGAATTGTTCCGCACACGCACGACGATTTCGTTGCGTTCAGCGGTGAGTGGGATTTCGCCTTTTATCACACGACGCGATGCATCAAATTGAAAATTATCATTACTTCTGCCATTAACAAAAATAGCAATTTGGCTACGTGTATCAATATTTTCGGTTTCAGCCGAAAAGTTGGCAGTACAACGCCCATACAACTGGTCGCTACTTTTAGAATAAATTTTTACACTTGGTCGTCTAATTTCTGGTACTGGCGTTGGTGTTGGTGTTGGCACAGTATATGGGCGATAATTGACGTTTACATGATCATTGGCAGTGCCTTTTCGATTGATTGCTACTATTTCGATGGTATTTTCGCCTGATTCTAAACGCAAATTGGTCGAGATTTCGCCATTTCTATCCATGCTAAAATCACGCACTGCACGACGATTTACATAAAGTTGAATGTTATCTTTATCATCTATATTTTTGACATTGGCTCTAAAACGCACTAAATCGGCTGAAACTACTTCTCCGTCGCGAGGGTCTGTAATGTGCACTGTTGGCATTGCGATTGGTGGTTCGTAATAGATAGTTGTTTCGGCATCAGCACTTCCTGCGCTGTTTCGCGCTTCTAAGCGAAGTATATTGCGTCCTTCTTTTAGGCGAATGGGCATAGAAAACTCACTCGTGCTTTTATAATAAGAAAAACCATTTTTGGCTTCGCCATTGACCATAAAACGCAGGTCGCGCTCACTTCCAATATGATTCACCAAAGCCCGAATATTGATATTTTCATCTTGGACGGTATAAGGAGAAATATTAGGATTAGTAAAACGAACAGTTGGGCGAATTATTTGTGCATTTTCATCTCTCAAAATAATAATCATTTCGCGCTCGGAGGTGCCAGCGCAGTTTTTGGCTGTAATTAATACGCGATTTTGTCCAAACTGAAGCGGTACATTTGTCGAAAGCCGACCATTATTATAATCAAAAGTAAGCGATTGATTATTTACAGACATCGCAACGTCCCAAGGGTCTTTTACATTTTGAATGGTTGCACGCACGCGCTGGTTAGGAAGCGTGGTCGTGTAAGGAGAGTTTATTGGCTCATCGAAACCAACATTAGGTTTTGACATGGCGCAGCGTTTGGGTTGCACTTCCCAAGCCAACTGCAAATAAGTATAATGATTGATGTCATTATTTCCAGTTAATTGATTGTTATTATTCCAACGTTGTCCATCAAAAATGTCTGTACGCGGAAAAACAACCTTATGACCAATGCCAAAATAAACACCACGAGCAAACTCATAACTCAATTCTGCACCCAAAGTAGGCATAAAACCAATTTTTCCAACTTTATTGTTAAAGCCATCAGCCGTAGTTTCATAAACGTTGTCGCGCATATTTTCTAAGCCTGTTCTAACGGTTGGTGTGTTAGAGGTAGAATCAATCAGTCGATAATTATACAAGCCGTTAGCATTGCTTTGGTCAATTTTGACATTATACCAGTCGATACCGATGCCACCAAATAACGAAAGTACAATGTTTGTCCGTTCGCGTAAGCGATTAAAGGTAAAAACGCCTTCCAAATCAAACCCCCCCAGATGCGTTTTGTGATTGGCATACACGAATTTTTTGGAACGATAATCCAAAATATTTTCATCAATATCACGATTTGAGCCATTCAAAGCCGCATTATTAGTGATGCCGTAAGAACGCTTCGTATCCAAACCGATGGATTGATTATAAGAAAGTCGCCCGCGCATATCAAAAGTGAGCAGAGCATTGGGGCGATAATACAAGTTTTTGCCAAGCGTAAAACCTGCACCCCAGCCATCAAATTTGGCACTAATATCGCTTTGCTGATACGCCAGCCCGCCATTGAATCCAACAATGTAATATCCTTGTTTTTTTGTACCTTTAAGGCGTTCCCAATCTGCAGCGTTTGACTGTTGGGCATATAAAGAGGTAAGTATAGCTAAAAAAGCGACGAACCCAAGCCATAATTTTTTAAATTTAGTTTTTTTCATGCGTAAAAAATTGTAAAGGTTTTTTCATTAAAATATTTGAATATTCATTTTTATCTTAAAAGACACAAATTTTATGGCTAAGATAGCCGATTTTACGTGATTGCAAAAAGGTAGATGAAGAACGATTTTAACACTTTTCCGGAGTAGTACACTTTATAAATTATAATAAAAAAAATATAAAAGTAAAGAAAAGCTTATTTGAGTTGATTTCATGTCAGAACATTAAAAAAAGAAAGGAAGATAAATAAAATCATCTTATTTTATGCATTTACAAATCATTTACAATGGTTAAGACATTGTATTTTGCCAAAGGAGTTTAACAAAAATTTAATAAGCACCACACAAATTTTAGATTTTTAATAACAAACTAAAAAGCCAAAAATAAATTAATCTTGCACATTTTTGCGATATTGTGCACTTATGTTTATTGTTTAATTTCTAAATTTTAGGAAGTAAAAACAACAAAGCATCATTCAAAAAATTTTAAAAAATTGATTTTTCGGCACTTTATTAATTCACAATTCATAATTTCTTTATGCTTCATTTTTATTTCAAAGCCTTTCATATTATTGGATTTGTTGCGTGGTTTGCAGGTATGTTTTATCTCGGGCGGCTTTTTGTGTATCACGCAGAGGCTAATGATTTGCCCGATATGGAGCGCGATATTTTGAAAAAACAATATAATTTGATGGAATGGCGAGTTTATCGCATTATCATCAACCCTGCTATGGTACTGACTTTTGTGTTCGGAACGGCGATGCTCATCAACAATACCGCTTTTTTAGAGCAAGGTTGGATGCACGCCAAAATATTACTTTTACTCTTACTTTCGGCATATCATGGCTATTGCAAAGGAGTTATAAAAAAATTAGAAAAAAATGAGCCAGTAATGGATAGTTTTAAATTTCGTTTGTTTAATGAAATTCCGACCATTTTTTTAGTTAGTATTGTTTTATTAGCTGTTTTTAAAAATATGCTCAATTTTTTGTACGCTTTTATTGGTATCCTACTTTTTGGATTTTTATTGTATTTTTTAGCAAAAGCCTATCGGAAAAGTAGAGAACAGGCATAAAATGCCTATTTTGCACGATTTGAGTTTCTTGACTATCGTTGATTAAAAATAATCAATAGACAACTAATTTTTTGACCACACGCTCATTTTTGGCATCGCGCAATCGTACAAAGTAAACGCCAGAAGCCCAACCTTCTACGCTAAATGTGACCTTGGTGTCAAACAAAGAAACAGGCGAAAATATTTCTTCGTGCACTAATTGCCCCAATTCATTAAAAACATTCATCGTATGTGTTCCAAAAGTTGCAGTTGAATAATTTACGGTTACGGTCGAATGGGCAGGATTTGGAGCCAAAAAGCTAATATTTAAGCCACTTACAGGAGTGTAGCTATTTTGCATCAATGCAAGGCTTCCAGCCATATTAAGCCTGCCACCCGAAACAACGAGGTTGCTCAATACATCTAATTTTTTGACACCACCTAAGATAAAATCTTTCATTTTCAATGCGGCTTGCTCGGGTTTTTGTTTCACAAAACTCGTCCAACCATTGACGGGTGTGCTATATAACAACGCAATAGCACCAGCAACGTGCGGTGCAGCAGCCGAGGTGCCCGTAAAAAGTCCATAAGTTTTATTGCGAGCAATATTGAAAGAAGCATCACCGGGAGCACCCAAGTCGATTGATTTTTTGCCATATCCTGCCGTAGCATTTTTTTTATCTTCACGAGTCATATTGGTTACGGTTACCAAATAATTGCTGCCACAAGCAGAAGGCATATCCCCATCGATATCAACATCTGTATTATCTTTATTAGTAGTTGAAGAAACGCTTAAAATGCCCACTTCACCCAATTTATCATACATCGCACACCACAACGGGAAGTCTTCGGGTTGACGTTTATCAATGCCTAACGAAGCATTAGTACTCACCACAAAAGCCCCCTCTGCGCCCGAAGTTTCATTATAGAGTTTTCTCATTTTTAGTGCATAATTGTATGCTTCAATAATATTTGCCTCCGTTTTTGTGCTGCTTAATAGCATCAATTTGATATTCCAATTTACACCCGTTACGCCTTTTGTATTATTGCCTTTCGCTCCAATAATCCCTGCTACATTGGTGCCATGTGGGAAAGATTCGACCGAATGTTGGTCGTTTAGTTTCAATAAGTTCAAACCATAATAATCATCTACATAGCCGTTATTATCGTCATCTTTACCATTATTGGGTAATTCTGCTTTGTTGTACCAAACATTGGCGAACAAATCGGGATGCTTTGGTTCGAAGCCATCTGGCTCCAAAATTGCGACTACAATCGTGTCACCAGTACTGGTATAGCCGCCAGTGGTCACGTCCCAAACCTTTTGAGCTTCAATAATTTGCATATCCCATTGGCTCGAAAAAAGGCTATCATTGGGCGTAGTAGCACGTGATTCGATAAGGTGATTGAATTGTGCTGTCATTACATTTGGGTCGCGGCGCACATCTTCTAATATTTTTCTTTCATCGATATTTTCATCAAAAGCAAACAAATAAATGCCTATTTCAGGAGCAATAGGACGTATCAAACGAAGCACCTTTTCGGTATTATCAGCTCTTAATGCACTATACTTTAACGTAAAATTTTTAGGATTGACATTGGTACGAAACTGAATTAGGATTTCGCCCACCTGGTGAGGCGTAAAAACTGATTTTTTTTGAGCAAAACTAAGCTGATTTAAAAGCAAACAAACAAACAATAAGTAGGTAAATTTCAGAAAGCTCATTTTGATAAAGTCTGGTTTTTAAATGCAGGCTATTCTGCAACATGGCATCATGGCTGAACGACAAGCAGAATTATTAACTGATGGCATTAGGGCTTTGTTGCTCGAGGCAAATGGCTATAAAACGAAGGTTTTTGAATTTATTTCGACAGAGCACACGCCCAAAAATGTGATGATTGTAGGCATCAAAGGAACGGCAAATATAGCAGCATTAAACCAAATTAATGCAATTAAACAGCATTTCGGCATCAAATTTCATTATTTAGAAAAACTTTTGGATCGGCTTTGATATTATTTTAATAAATTAATAAATTATATATATTTTAAAATAATGTTTAATCCACAATTTTAGCACAGTTTTTTTAAATATGAAATATCGTCGTGATTTTATACTAATTTTATAATAACTTGATAATAAGATATTTAAATATTCTTTTAACTAAAAAAATTTAAAATTTGCATATATTCCAAAATAACTATACCTTTGCGCAGATTTTAAAGGAAAGAGCGTTTTTGCCGCTAACGAGCAGTTGAATGCCTTTCTGTTTTTATTTACTTATTATTGGATATTGGACAAAGCGGAAAATAGAATAAAAATATTTAGTTGAAAATCAAATAATTACAGCTATTTCATTTTCGTTTTTACCGTATCGCGTTGCTTTTGTACTTAGGAGTAATTATTTCGTTCCTAATTTTTGAGAAAAATAGTCGTTATTTAACACTTAGATTCCTCGTATGCTATGTTCCACCCACGCCACTGTCCAATATCTAAACTTTATTTTTTATATGAATGTAAGCACATCTTTTAGTGCATTTGGTCTTTCACAAGAGCTATTAGACGCTCTTAATAGCAAAAACTTCACTCACGCAACTCCAATCCAAGTCCAAACTATTCCACTTTTATTGAATGGCGAAAAGGACATCGTTGGCCAAGCTCAAACTGGAACTGGTAAAACCGCTGCTTTTGCAATTCCTATTTTGGAACGAATTACGCCCGGCTTGGGTAAAGTTCAGGCACTTATTCTCACGCCTACTCGTGAGCTTGCAGTGCAAGTAACAGAAGAATTTGAGTCCTTAAAAGGTAAACTTAATATCTCTGTTTTGCCCGTTTATGGTGGGCAGGGTATGGATACTCAGTTGCGGGCCTTGAAAAAAGGTGTTGATATTGTTGTAGGCACACCAGGGCGTGTAACAGACCACCTCAACCGTGGCAAGTTGGATTTGAAACATTTGCAATTTTTTGTGTTGGATGAGGCTGACGAAATGCTCAACATGGGTTTTGCGGAGGATATTGAGGGCATTTTTGCCTTTACACCCGGGGAAAAAAAGGTGTTATTGTTTTCAGCTACTATGCCTGACCGCATTTTCAAATTAGCAAAGACCTATATGCGCGAGTTTGACATGGTCAAAATTGCAAAGCAAGAAATGTCTAAAGCACATATCGAACAGATTTTATATGAAGTTTACCCTGATGATAAATTTACAGCGCTTTGTCGATTGATGGAAATGGAAGACGAGTTTTATGCGCTGGTGTTCTGTCGTACCAAGTCGGGTGCTGATGAATTAGCACAACGCTTGATGAATGAAGGGCATGAAGCAGAAGCTTTGCATGGCAACGTTTCTCAACAACATCGTGAACGCATCATGCGTCGTTTCAAAGATCAAAAAGCAACTTTATTAATCGCTACAGATATTGCAGCACGCGGCATTGATGTTAATAACTTGACACACGTTGTCAATTATGACATTCCGGGAGAATCTGAAACTTATGTGCATCGCATTGGTCGCACAGGACGTGCAGGAAAAGAGGGCAAAGCCATTACTTTTGTTACACCATCAGAATACAACAAATTTCAGATGATGTTGCGTTCTGCTCGCATGGAAGCCAATCGGGGTACTTTGCCGACCGTTCAGGAGTTAATTCAACACAAACGCACGAGCATTTTGAATGATTTAGTCAAACAACTTGCCGAAACAGAAACGCCTTCACAAGATTATTTGACCTTAGCAAAACAATGCCTTGCTGTGGGGGAATCGGAAGATGTAGTAGCAGCGATATTGGAACAATTGTATGGCGGAAAATTGAATGCTTCTAACTACGACGAAATCCGTGACACGCGCCGTCGCCGCGAACCCACTTTAGCAGGTGCAGGCGCAGGTTTTGGGCGTGGATCGAGGGGCGAAATGTATGAAAAACAGCCACGCAGTAATACTGCTCGAAATATGTCTAACAATGGAAAAGAGATGTTGTTTTTTGCTCGTGGTGCACAAGATAATATCAATAAACGCTCTCTTTTAGATATGATTTCTAAGGAAACGGGTGTACCAATTGCACGAATCCATGATGTCGTAGTATTTGCACGTCATTCTTTGTTTTCTGTTGCTGCCAAAGATGTAGACAAAGTATTGGAGTCTTATCGTGCGCCAAGAGGTGAAAAGCCTTTAGTTCGCCGCGATAGAGCATCATTCTAAAATATACAAGATTAAAACTCAAGGTTACCGATATTTTTAAAATGTCGGTAACTTATTTTTGTCGCATTTTTCTAAAAAACTATTTGTAAGAGATTATCGGAAAAATACTTCCTGCCTCAAAGTCACTTTCCGTTGCTGGCAATTCCATAAAAGCATCTGCTTCATTTAGATTTGCAAGGTCGCCCGAACCACTGCCTGCTAAAGGGGAAGCCCATAGTTGCCCCATCTTATACGTCAAGCACACAGGCAAAAAATACGTCAGATTTGGTGTAAAAACAATGTTTTTTTCCAGAAAAGCAGTTAAATTTGTCTTACTTTTCAATCCCATGCTTGCTCGTAGCCAAGGCAATAAATAGCGATGGGCACATAAAAAAGTAGAAACAGGATTGCCAGGCAAAGCAAAGACAACCGCTTTTTTTTGATACGAACCAAACCAAAAAGGTTTACCTGGACGCTGCGCTACCTGATGAAAATGCTCTTCAACACCCAGTGCAGACAATATTTTTGGAATAAAATCAAACTTGCCAGCCGATACACCACCACTCAAAATAATTAGTTCATATTTTTTTAAAATCATTTGCATTGACTCAAAAATGCTTTTTTCCTCATCTTTTAGATGAAATAATTGGCTCGAAACGCCAAACTGTTTCAGCATCGCCTGCAATGCAGGCGCATTCGACTGTCGAATTTGATGCGCTAAAGGTATTTCATTGATCTGCACAAGTTCATCACCCGTAGCGATAATGGCAGTTTTAGGAGGCTTGGCTATGCGGACATTCGATTTCCCTATGGTTGCCAAAGTGGCAATTTCGGCAGCAGAAATACGACAACCTTTTGACAAAAGCAAGTCGCCCGCACGTCGATCTTTCCCTCGAAAATGAACATTTTGTCCTCGACTTATAGCATCTATATTGATGGTTGCCGTTTTATCTACAATCGAAATATCTTCATAACGAACAATCGTATCCGTATTTTTGGGCAAAATAGCACCAGTCATAATTTCTATCGCGCCATTTTTGTTCCACAAATTTATTTGCGTTTGGCCTGCTGCTTGCATATCCAATATTTCAAAATTTCGGGCACCTTCGCTAAATATTTCATAAACAATTGCTATTCCGTCCATTGTAGCGCGGTCAAAAGGCGGAAAATCGCGGTCAGCATAGATATCTTCTTGCAAAATGCAGCCAATACTCCGCTCCAAACAGACAGTCTTTGTGTGCAAAGGTAAGGCATTAGCCAAGACTATTTCAGTAGCTTTCTTAACGCTAATCATGGGTTAAATTATAGTTTAAAAAAATTTTATGGCACTTCGAAGCCGTTATGCAAAACTTATAAAAACTTATAAAAGTCCTCTGTTTGCTTCCTGCTCCCTAGCGTTTCTTTCCGTCCCTTCGGGCTTCACTTTTCAGATTAGCCTTTAGTTCTGAAAAGTGGGTTTGGACGCTCCAC
>CAJPEV010005719.1:0-13561 GCA_905338385.1 Darwinula stevensoni
TCATTCCACTTTTCCAATAGGCCCTGTGATTAATATCCAATGATGCAAAATTATTATAATTTTGACAAATGACTCTTAGAAAGCGAAGATGTCATGAGTTGGAATATCCCCTTCTCCTCAACATCAATTCTACGTTGAATTACGAGCGAACCCGATGAGTCGATGTATCCACCAAGTATCGACGTTTACTCAACATCGAAACATGAACGTACACCAAAAATTAACGTATCCCCCAAATATCGACGTTTACTCAACGTTCCTGTGCAGACTGGGTAGTTACCTAATATGGAACACTTTTTCATTTGTGCATTAGAAATAAAACGGTAAGAGAGCAAGTTTGCCTTATTTTCCTCGATCTGTATGCGTCATGAAACATTTACGGCCAAGCTATCAATAAATTCCAAAAATTTAGGAATAATTGTGTCAATGTTCCCATGAATTTTAGAATATAGTGTATGAAATCATGAGTGTATACCATGTATTTTGCCGTGCGATATCCAAGTGGACGAAAGAAGCATTGAAAACGCACCTGACGGCACATGCTCTTGGACACGTCTCGATCTCTTCTCTGAGATTAGCAGGACTCGTAAGAGAAATTTCATACACACACGGTGTCTGATGCCGTCGGACGCCAAGAAAAAGGACCATGAGATTTGCTCAGGAGAAGAAATCCTCTGTCCTGTGTCGTTTAGCTGGTGATTGATTTAAGCATCCGACAAGGTAAATATCTTGCTTCTCCTTGTCTCCCAGCTTCCAAAATCCATGAAAAATGTGCCCTTGGCACTCTGCTTCAATGGAGGATGGACATTTGAAAAAGGCAGCACTGTCTAATGGCAGTAAAGGTTTTCTCCAAAACCACAGTTCCAGTCTCCCCCACACAAGCTTCGCCACTGTTAGGTTTTCTCTTTCTTTTGGCATCTTTCTGGAGATTTGGATGACTCGGTCTCTTTCTTCCCTTTTCCTCCAGCCTAGTTTCCTCCTCACTGTCGCTTTCATTGCGAAAGGATGGAATTGTTCCGAGGTGCAGGTACTAATTGACTACTCATGGAGGCAGCCATATTTAAATTGACAGGCAGTTGGCCTGCCATCTAGTGAGAAAATAGGAAAAACTTCTTTTCCTTTGATGAATACAAATACTGTCCACCTGCTCACCACACTATCGTATGAAAAGTCATGATGAGCAGCGCATGGACATGGATATGGATATTTTTCCAGAGAACTCCTCAATTTCTGTTCGCCACACGAATTCACGTGCTGAACCTGTCACTGCGATGATTCGAGCCACCGACGTCATCATTAGGGACGAAACGATGGCTACGGTGGGACGGGCGTGGCGAGACTCGATGGACGGTGACCGGTTCGGTGGGGAAGTACTTCTGTTGAGTGGCGATATTCGCCGAGTGTTGCGAGTCGTCCGCGAAGCATCTCGCGGTTGAATCAATGAAACTTGCATCAAAATGAGCTCGTTGTGGTCATCGTTCTGGATGATTCCGTCGACTGAAAAGATGCGTGCTGCTGCAAACGAATTCCGGTTTACTCCATTTTTGCTGTGAAACATTTCCACGAGTACAGGGTGGTCCAGCTGAGCTCTCCGTGCATTTACTAGGCGATTGTATTTCCTATAATATGGTGAACGAGTGTTTGGGCAACGACATAGGGTCTGCCATGCCGAAGTGAGAAGCAAACGCGCCCATTCCGTGTCCCAAGAATGAGCATTCCCGTTTGGTCGACCAGGACGCGTCGTCCCGATCGGCAGGCGGCCTTTTCCCTTTGAATTCTTCGACTAATTCAATACTTTGGATCTCTTTCCGCACGCCCTAAACCTAAAAGTTTGTGTCATCCCGATGCGTGCAAGGAATCTTACGATCGGGAACGACCTTCGCAATGGCACGCTCATGATCGTGCGAGATCTGAATGCAAATGTCTTCATACTAGGGGGGTTCTCAAGTGAAAATGGGGCAATGGCTGTTACTCATAGTCTAAGGGTAGCCTAGGTTAGGGAGACCAAAAGTCCCCCTTTCATTTGAACACATTCTGTGTTCACTTTCTGCGTAGATTCTCACTGGACGCATCAACCCAAGTTAGAGCATTCCATCTTTGCCAACGTCGATTCCCCATCGAGCTTATCTAAGGTACGACTATGACCGAGTCTCAGGGACAGACATTTCATCGAGTCGTATTAATACTTAGGGAGCAAGTATCCTTCTATGTCACCTGTGCATAGCCTGCTCGCGTGTCCGCTATGAATATTCGCTTAAGATTCAGGTTATCGATGGATGGAAGCAGGGCGAAACTGATACTGGCACCATTAATACTGGTCCCTCGAGAAGCACTTTGTCGAATCCGTTCGTCGGAATTGTTTTTGTTCATTACGTTGTAAACTTTTCGTTTCGTTCCCGTGTTTGTCCCGTTTCTTGATCTTCCACGATTCCTTCCATATTTATCTACTTTACTCGTGCTGAACTGATTTTGGTTATCATTTGCGCATATTGGCAGATATAACACGCTGCGCCTCAGCATCTCTGATGCATGACGTTCCATCGCGAACCGTTGATCAAGTTTTGGCAGCGGGAATGTGGCTAAGACTGTTCTTGTTGGATGAGCAGTGAGAAAAAAAGTATCCGTACGGGTAGAATGCCGTTAGTTGGCTTTGGAAAAGCGCAGAGATTTCAACCAATTTGAATTCAAAATTTGGTGAAAGATCTGTTAGTGTGGACCCCAACCACCCCTGAAGGGCTCCATCCGGCCCCAACCTTAATCGAGTTCGACACCCCTGTTATATACCATAGTCAAAGCTGAAGACATTGGAGACACCTTCTTCACCTTTGAACTGCCAGCAAGAGAGGCATCGAACTCTCTGGAAGCAGCTGTCAGCAAAACATAACGAACTTGGGACTGGAGGAGAATCCACCATGCACGTTTATTGTGAAGAGAAGTGTCTTAGTTCTATGGAAAACGATATGTTGATAAACGCTTCAAAGACGAATCCGATGGGAGATACCAGAGCAATCTAACAACGTTTTAGACTGTTCCTGAGGAGTTTCCCAGAGTGCCACACCCTTGTGTGAACTTTTGGAAAGTGACTCGTGCAGATGAAGACAAGGGCTAAGGAATATCGAGAACTCTTCCGAACGGATTACCTGGTGGACGAGCCTTGATAAGTCAGACTACGCACCGAGACGACAGACGGCGATGTCGCCATATCGATGCAAACATCGGAATCGGGCAACTGCACCGAGAGCATGCGAGTTCGAAGATGTTCCACACGCCGGGTGCCTCGTCTGCCGAAACCGTCGAGAAAGAGCATGCCAGATCGACGCGTAGCAGTTGACGATCGTAGAAGAACTCGGGTCACAACCGAGCGGGAGGCCATTTCCGTCCAAATGTGCTAGGACTCGATCGAGACCATGTCTAGAAGGGTACTGGTAGCGTTGAAGGCCCAAGGCAAATACACCGCGTATTAATGAATTCGAATTTATGTATGTCCAAGTGTGAGGGACAAAACTGCGTGAATGCCATGGTTCACTTTGAACAGCTGCAGCTCAGCCAATCGGAGGCCAGTTGACACGGGAATAGCACCAATCAAAAGCCAGTATGATTGACTGGAATTTAAGTTAAATTGAACTCATTTTACTCGAGTTATGAGTCATCAACTGGAAGTGGGTCAAACATTGACAGTTTTGTCTCTCACTGCATATTTACTACTAGCTATAGATTTTTCCCGTACTCAGCCATTAAACAGGTACTTCTGAGGGAAGTTTAACTTTCCTGTCTCTGTTTCGTTGGATGAAAGAAAGTTCAGGAAAATGGGACTTAAAGAAAGAGCCCTGATGGGTTTTAGCGAAACATTTTTTTTCTTCTAGAATTTAGACTAAAGGAACTCCATGCCACCCAGTTCCAGTTTTATACGTTTCCCCATTTTGAATTAGCGTCATTCAGACCCGATCGTCTATATATATTAGAAAAGTAGAATTTCTTCTTTACGCATCTATCCATGAGGTACTTATTTGCCAAGTGTTTTAACTTTCATGCGCCCTCTGTTTTGCTGGGTCAGAAAATTCGGGAAAATACGCCTTTTGCAAAATATGTGCCCTGAGCCATCTTAACCAAAACGTACCATTTTTTTCTTACCGAAATCCATCTTCAGTGAACTACATGCCCACAACGTTTCAATATTATACGTTTGTCCATTTCGCTGGTGAAAAAAACATGTTTGGAAAGCCGACCCAACTTAACGCTATGCCCGGAGGGGATGCACCATGAAAGTTGAATACTCCCTCAGCTCAGTAATATCATGTCATTTATAAGTGTGCCAAGTTTCACCTTTCCATTTCTGTGCAATTCGCCACGACAATTTTTTTTTTCAAAATGTCGCACCTTGAAAAAATTCCCCCAGGGGATGTATCGAGACTTAACATTTTTATTTAACTCCTCGTCTAAATAGTCGCATTCACGTAAAGTTTCAGCTTTCCATGTTCAACAGTTTAACTGATGCAAAAAATCTTTCTTTCTGGACTAGCGGAGATGATCAAAATGTTCTCTGTGAGCCAATATGCAGTGCTCGAAACGATTCTTTAGTTCATTACTGACGGCTGCAGGTGTTGCTGGTGTGATTTGCTGAAGAACAAGAGTGATACGGTCTTTAAGGTCTTCGAGGAATGCTGGTTCCGTCAGACACACATGCCGTTTAACATAGACCCAGAGGAAGGAAAACGGGGGAGTGAGATCAGGTTATCGAGGGGGCCATGACACAGGTCAACCCTGTCCAAACCGCAGATTACCAAACAGGTTATTCAGTTTTTGACGGATCGTGAGAGCAAAGTCGGGAGTTTCACAGTCCAGCTGGAACCACATTCTGCGCTGTGCATTGGGTGGCAAATCATGAAGAAAATAAATTACAAATTTCAAACACTGGCCCAGACGTTTGTTGGTCCACATGCACTTCGAAGAAGTGAGGTCCCACAACCATGCCACCAAGCAGGCCACACCACGCCATCACCTTCTCGGCGCCAAGTTTTAGGATTTTTCCATTAGGGCATTCAGATAGCGCGACATTGTCTTCAGGGGAAATAGTGACAATTGCCCAAAATCCGACTAAATGATTGAAGGGTAATGTGAATCAGTGTGTTCAGCGTCAATTCATAGAAGAAAAGTGCCCAAACTGAATTCCAATTCCTATAGAATTCCCATAGGCCATTCTCGCATGGGTTAATCCAGTCGATTTCTGGACAAACGCGAGTGGATAATCAATTGAATCCAAACCTCAGCTTCACTTTCCAACTGGGATTCCTAGACTTTACGAATTCGCTTTCATCCTCCTACCGGGGTTACATATTTAGAGAGGAGAAAAGCCTATCCATGACGAATGTGGCTTGCAGGGAGTTTTTCCCCGCAAAGGAAAAAGGATTTGTGAGGATCCCGCATTATGTTGTCCCGCTGCTTCACACGAACACACCAGCATGAGGACAACGTGGACGAAAACAGAATGCTGCTCTCCCCTCGGCGAAACCTCAACAGGAAAATGAACCGCTCGTGCTCTCGAGAGGAAGTGCGCGGTATTCGCCTACTCACGCGCGAAACTCCGAAAAAACCGCCAATCCCAAAACATGTAAATAACTCCAGCATGGATTGTGCTTCAACAAGAGTCTTTATTCCAAGGAGATGCCATAATGATCCAAGGAAGGGCTGGAATCCCTTAACCAGACTCATAACATGCACTGCCCCAGCAAAATTTCCAAGCCGTACAAATATTGCATTTACAGGTTTCGCTGCCTTTCTCGCCCAAGCAAGCTCCCGTTTCACACTTCTGCCTTTGGCATAAGGCAACGCACTTTGATTCCTCGCATCCCCCGGCATCAACACTCTCCCACAAAGCGGCAAGGATGAGCATCGTTGCCAAGATTGTCGTTGCCAGCTGGACCTTCATTTTCTTCTCCCACTCTGCAACAAAAATTCCCACTTCAATACTATATCGGAAATGAGCCAAGACTCCAAGAGACAACAGTGGCAGGAAATAAAAGCTCAGCTCCTAGATATTTAGAATAATTTTAATTCTGACTTTGGCCCAGAGGACCTCAGCATCAACATCAATTACCGAAACAAGATGCAGTATGTTAGCGTTCCGAAATGATGATTCATCAAACCTCACCAAAACGTCGAAAATCGGAGAGGCTCACGGAAGAAGCTCACCTTTCGACGACTGAGAAGCTCGCAAAGGGTGCAGGTCAGTTGCTTCCTTCGATGTGGTTGCTGTGTGAATGGGAATAGCGGCTGGAGCTTATATACTTGGAAGTGACCTTCACGCGATGACATTTCCACTCCACAACAGATCCTCGCGTCATCCTCTGCAGCTGCATCCAATAGCAGCGCAAGATTTCAGCTCCCAAATCCTCTTCCACGTGCCGATTCTCAGGTCTGGAGGAAGGGAATTGACTCCCCACCGTCATCCTTCGGGGGCTCAGCCAATTCCTTCCGCTGCCATTCCATTAAAAATGTCTTGGGATTATTCCTCATAGCATCATTTGCTCCTCGACCTCCGAGCTCGCCGACATGATTCAAGCGCTTCAGCAGCGTGGTAGCTGCTCACATTCCTCGTTTTCCTCCGCTTTATCGCTCAGTCTGTTTAAACGCATTCATCCTATTCTGGCTACTCGTCCATTCGGGGTTTCAAGGGAAATCGCGATTTAGCCCTGCATATCTTGTATCCATTTCAAATTGCGGAGCGCAGCGGAAATTCGCGAAATGACAATGCAGAGATTGGATACCAGCTGAATTCGCGTCGGAATTCACCTTCCTACCAATATGGGAAAATAATATCTGATTCGAAAGGCAATCCAGGAAATTCATGCATACTGAAGAGTCTCCATATTGGAGAATCTTCAAAATAGGCCCGATATGGAAGGATAACCTTCTTGCACGTGAAATAGTCTATTCAAATTTTACTTACGTATTTTACATGACCGTCCCGTTACTCATTCCCCCCCCCCTGTAACAATATATTTGCTTGGGTAAAACGGAGAGACATTGAAAGCTGAAACGTGGCATGGACGTTCCTCTCGAGACGATGAATTCAGGCTAACAGTAAAATTTTAGATCCATGCCCTGGGGTCATGTTTTTGGGGGCCAACGTTTTCAGGTATTTTTTTTTGTCCTGGCGTATTGAGCGAGTGTGGAAAGATGAATCTTGATAAATAACTACCTATTGGGATGCTGCGATCAGAAAAATTCAGACTTTGCAAGTAAATGCCCTGGGGGCACGAATTTCAAAGGGAGTTGTTTTCAAATAATTTGTTTGCATCAGTTAAACTGATGAACATGGAAAGCTGAAACTTTGCATGAATGTGACTGCTAAGACAAGGAATTAAAGAAAAATGTTAAGTCTCCATACATCCCCTGTGGGAATTTTTTCAAGTGACAATGTTTAAAATAAAATATTGTAGTTGCGAATTGGACAGAAACGGAAAGGTGAAACTTGGCAAACATATAAGTGACATTATTCACTTAAGGGAGTATTCAGCTTTCATGGTGCATCCCATCCATGTATAGCTTTTGGGTGGGTCAGCTTTTCCAAACATGTTTTTCCGCAGCGAAAAGGGGCGAGCGTATAAGGTTGAAACTTTGTGGGCATGTTCTCTGAGGATTGATTTCGGTAAAAAAAAAAAGAAGGTACTTTTCGGTTAAAACGCCTCAGGGCACGTATTTTGGAAAAAGGCCTTTGTTTCCCTAAATAGGCCTGAAAAGGTTCTGGAGTCAGTCCGACTAAAGGGGACTGACTCCAGAACCTCCATTCTTTTCAAGAATAGAGAACGGGAAGCGAAGTCAAATCCGATGGTAGGTCTTGAACCTGAGAAAAAATGCAGCTGCCATTTCTGATTCCATTGAACCATTGAACCCATTGGCTTCATGGTGAAGCGATTTTGAGCATTTCCACGAAATCCACCCCATGTCGCAGGTCTTCTTTTCTCGACATCCTGACGAGTCCTGGGCAATTGTCCGAAACTCGGGTCATCCAGCCATTACGCCAGACCAAACGTAAACAAGATTCATGAGGCATATGGAGAAATGGCTTCTGGCACAGGGGCACTCTGGCCGCATTTCATCCCTTCCACTGACGCGTAGAGATACGCGCCTCCTGGATCCGGAGAACCCCTTTCGTTCCCGTAAAGATTTCATGAGATCATCGAATGGATGGAACTTTCTTTTATTCTGTTCACGCACAGGAAATGATCAGAAATCCTGGTCCATTTCATGTGACCCACTGTCATTTTTTGCATTCCTTTTTTTTTGCTCTAAGTTTCTTCATCTTTGATTCTCTTTTGAAGATTACATTCATTTCCCTTTCATCTTTCAAGCATTGCGTTTCAAGTGCGGCTCTTTAATGTATAATGACATTGTGCCTTAATTATGCTTCCACGTGTACATTGGGACAAAGAGCGCATATTTTTCTTCATTGTAATTTGAGAGTGAAGTTTTATCCACTGAAATTAATTCTGATTGGTTTTGGTGGTGGTGTTTAAAGCCATTCCTTGTAGTAAATATACTTCGTGACCTGTTAAGGACATTTTTAGGGCACTTAATATTTTCGATCAACGGGAACTTTTCACCCTGCCTACTCTACAGCAACTGATGAGAGGAACATCTATGAATTTGAATTAGTGGCCCACGGTTGCAATTTATGAGAGGGCTGAGATTTTCATGAACTCAGAGACTGGTTGGGAACCTGGATATTTACTTTCAATGACACTTGGATATGCTTATGTAGGTACAGACGGATTTCTAAAAGTCGGTTTAGACAAGGGACTATCTATTCAACGCACCAAATCGGTTTTCGGGCAATTGTCAGAACTCGGACTGAAACGAGAGGCTCACTTCTCAACTAGTCGAATTTGGCACGAATTGCCTACATTCTTTTGGAACCAAAGCTCAACTCTGTTTTCATGTAGGGATTCCAAGAATTTCCNCGCTGTGTAGTGGCAGTGAATGGGAATAGCGGCTGGAGCTTATATACTTGGAAGTGACCTTCACGCGATGACATTTCCACTCCACAACAGATCCTCGCGTCATCCTCTGCAGCTGCATCCAATAGCAACGCATGGATTTCATCTCCCAAATCCTCTTCCACGTGCCGATTCTCAGGTCTGGAGGAATGGAATTGACTCCCTACCGTCATCCTTCGGGGGCTCAGCCAATTCCTTCCGCAGGTATTCCAGGAAAAAGGTCATGGGATTGTTCTTCATGGCATCGCATGCTCCTCGATCTCTGGGCTCGCCGACATGATTCAAGCGCTTCAGCAGCGTGGTAGCTGCCCCACATTCCTCGTTTTCCTCCGCTTTATCGCTCAGTCTGTTTAAACGCATTCAACTCGTCTATTCGGGGTTTCAAGGGAAATCGCGATTTTGCCCTGTATGGCTTATATCCATTTCAAATTGCGGAGCGCAGCGGAAATTCGCGAAATGACAATGCAGAGATTGGATACCAGCTGAATTCGCGTCGGAATTCACCTTTCTACCAATAGGGGAAAAATATTTGATTCGAATGACATTCCAGAAATTCATGCATACTGAAGAGTTTCCATATTGGAGAATCTTCAAAATTGGCCCGATATGGAAGGGTAACCCTCTTGCGCGTGAAATAATGTATACAAAATCTAGATATCTATATTTCACATGACCGTCCCGTTACTCATTCCCCCTCCGTAACAATATTTTTGCTTGGGTAAAACGGAGAGACATTGAAAGCTGAAACGTGGCATGGACGTGCCTCTCGAGACGATGAGTTCAGGCAAACAGTAACATTTTAGATCCATGCCCTGGGGTCATGTTTTAGGGGGCCAACGTTTTAAGTAATTTTTTTTCGTCCTGGCGTATTGAGCGAGTGTGGAAAGATGAAACTTGGTACATAACTACCTATTGGGATGCTGCGATCAGAAAAACTCAGACTTTGCAAGTAAATGCCCTGGTTGCACGAATTTCAAAGGGAGATGTTTTCAAATAATTTGTTTGCATCAGTTAAACTGATGAACATGGAGAGCTGAAACTTTACATGAATGTGACTGCTGAGACAAGGAATTAAAGGAAAAATGTTAAGTCTCGATACATCCCCTGTGGGAATTTTTTCAAGTGACAATGTTTAAAATAAAATATTGTAGTTGCGAATTGGACAGAAACGGAAAGGTGAAACTTGGCAAACATATAAGTGACATTATTCACTTAAGGGAGTATTCAGCTTTCATGGTGCATCCCATCCATGTATAGCTTTTGGGTGGGTCAGCTTTTCCAAACATGTTTTTCCGCCAGCGAAAAGGGGCAAGCGTACGTAGTATAAGGTTGAAACTTTGTGGGCATGTTCTCTGAGGATTGATTTCGGTAATAAAAAAAGAAGGTACTTTTCGGTTAAAACGCCTCAGGGCACGTATTTTGCAAAAAGGGGTATTTTCCCTAAATAGGCCTAAAAAGGTTCTGGAGTCAGTCCGACTAAAAGGGAGTGACTCCAGAACCTCCATTCTTTTCCAGAATAGAGAATGGGAAGCGAAGTCAAATCCGATGGTAGGTCTTGAACCTGTGAAAAAATACAGCTGCCATTTCTGATTCCATTGAACCCATTGGCTTCATGGTGAAGCGATTTTGAGCATTTCCACGAAATCCACCCCGTGTCGCAGGTCTTATTTTCTCGACATCCTGACGAGTCCTGGGCAATTGTCCGAAACTCGGGTCATCCAGCCATTACGCCAGACCAAACGTAAACACGATTCATGAGGCATATGGAGAAATGGCTTCTGGCACAGGTGCACTCTGGCCGCATTTCATCCCTTCCACTGACGCGTGCAGATACGCGCCTCCTGGATCCGGAGAACCCCTTTCGTTCTCTAAGGATTTCATGAGATCATCGAATGGATGGAACTTTCTTTTATTCTATTCACGCACAGGAAATGATCAGAATTCCTGGTCCATTTCATGTGACCCACTGTCCTTTTTTGCCTTCCTTTTTTTTTTGCTCTAAGTTTCTTCATCTTTGATTCTCTTTTGAAAATTACATTCATTTCCCTTTCATCTTTCAAGCATTGCGTTTCAAGTGCGGCTCTTTAATGTATAATGACATTGTGGCATAATTATGCTTCCACGTGTATATTGGGACAAAGAGCGCATATTTTTCTTCATTGTAATTTGAGAGTGAAGTTTTATCCACTGAAATCAAGTCTGATTGGTTTTGATGGTGGTGTTTAAAGCCATTTCTTGTAGTAAATAATCTTCGTGACCTGTTAAGGACATTTTTAGGCCACTTAATATTTTCGATCACCGGGAACTTTTCAGCCTGCCTACTCTGGAGCAACTGATGAGAGGAACATCTATGAATTTGAATTAGTGGCCCACGGTTGCAATTTATGAGAGGGCTGAGATTTTCATGAACTCAGAGACTGGTTGGGAACCTGGATATTTACTTTCAATGACACTTGGATATGCTTATGTAGGTACAGACGGATTTCTAAAAGTCGGTTTAGACAAGGGACTATCTATTCAACGCACCAAGTCGGTTTTCGGGCATTGTCAGAACACGGACTGAAACGAGAGGATCACTTCTCCACTAGTCGAATTTGGCACGAATTGCCTACATTCTTTTGGAACCAAAGCTCAACTCTGTTTTCATGTAGGGATTGCAAGAATTTCCTAGAGTACACATTACTGAATTAAAAAGCTTTTATTCTCCTACTAAGGTTCCAAACTTCTTCCTCCACAAAGGTACTCGGGATAATAAGAGAAAGCGAATACATGTCGGAGGTACTCGGAGATCCATTTCCCACCCGGTCTGATTTATTGAAAGCGTGATTTGCCCGTCTGCGATGACATTTAGTGAAAGATTTAGTGACATTTAAAAGAAGAGCATGCTAAAATACATATTAGATCATCCACAGTGTGGTCTCGAATAATGAAGAAGAGGCATATAATTACCGAATGGACTTGGCATAATGGAAGCTGAAGCTAAATGACCGAAGCTTGGTTTAATCGCCGTGCTCATCCTAAATCTGCATGGTGAGCAAGGCTTGACTAATGGAGTTCAAGTCTTAGTTGCTCGACTAAAAAGGCCCCAAGACTATCAAGGCATCTATACACTGAATGTCCTGTTCGGAGTCTTTTTGAATTGAAAATGCTGCCCAATCTCTGCTCCAGGTCCGCTGCTCCAGGTCTGCATCAAAAGTTCAGGCAAAAAGTTCAAAGTTCAGTTCAAAGAAAGTTCATGCTACGATTACGCCAATAAAAAAGAAGAGAAGAAATTTCTAAAGGAACCATTCTATGGTAGAGTTCAAAACATTTTTTGTTTTACTATTAAATATTTCTGGCAAAATCAGCAAATCCCTGCATTGTCACATCGCGCAATTTGGGCGGGGCTCCGATAGTTGCAATGAATATAAGCCATACATGGTCAAATCGCGATTTCCCTTGAAATCCCGGGATGGACGAGTTGCCAGAATGGGATGAATGCGTATGAACAGAATGGGCGATCAAACGAAAGAAGACGAGGAAAGTGGGGCAGCTACCACGTCGCTGAAGCTCGCAATCATGCAACAATCCGTGCAAGACTGCCTCTCCTGGTCCCTCCAATATAAGCAGAATGGGCGATCAAGCGGAAAAAAAAACTAGGAATGTGGGGCAACTACCACGCTGCTGAAGCGCGGAATCATGTCGGCGAGCCCGGAGGTCGAGGAGCAAACTATGCTTTGAGGAATAATCCCAGAACCTTTTTAATGGAATGGCAGCGGAAGGAATTGGCTGAGTCCCCGAAGGATGACAGTGGGGAGTCAATTCCCTTCCTCCAGACCTGAGAATCAGCACGTGGAAGAGGATTTGGGAGATGAAGTCCATGCGTTGCTATTGGATGCAGCTGCAGAGGATGACGCGAGGATCTGTTGTGGAGTGGAAATGTCATCGCGTGAAGGTCACTTCCAAGTATATAAGCTCCAGCCGCTATTCTCATTCACTGCCACTACACAGCGACAACATCGAAGGAAGCAACTGACCTACATCCTTTGCGAGTTTCTCAGTCGTGGAAAGGTGAGCTTCTTCCGTGAGTCTTTCCCATTTTCGACGTTTTCGTGAGGTTTGATGAATCATCATTTCGGAACGCTAACATACTGCACCTGTTTTCGGTAATTGATGTTGATGCTGAGGTCCTCTGGGCCAAAGTCAGAATTAAAATAATTCTATATCTAGGAGCTGAGCTTTCATTTCATGTCACTGTTGTCTCTCGGAGTCTTGGCTCATTTCCGATATAGTATTGAAGTGGGAATTTTTGTTGCAGAGTGGGAGAAGAAAATGAAGGTTCAGCTGGCAACGACAATCTTGGCAACGATGCTCTTCCTTGCCGCTTTGTGGGAGAGTGTTGATGCCGGGGGATGCGAGGAATCAAAGTGCGTTGCCTTATGCCAAAGGCAGAAGTGTCAAACGGGAGCTTGCTTGGGCGAGAAAGGCAGCGAAACCTGTAAATGCAATATTTGTATGGCTTGGAAATTTTGCTGGGGCAGTGCATGTTATGAGTCTGGTTAATGGATTCCAACCCTTTCTTGGAT
>CAJPEV010005720.1:0-13546 GCA_905338385.1 Darwinula stevensoni
GGTTTCTCGGCAAACATTCGAATGAGCATAAGGGTGAGTATTAGCATGAGTATTAGCATTAGCATTAGCATGAGCAGTAGCGTTGTCATCGCCCGGCGTGGAGTGAATCAGCACGGGGGAAGACTCTGGGGTTAAAGCGAGAAAAAATTTGGACTCGTTTCCCTTTCGGCAGTTTTCAGCGTCGCAAGTTTTGGGTTGCATTTTGCATTCGCTTTCAGCGAGGTCGAGTTTGCAATTTCAGCTCATCTTACACGTTCCTTGCTTGGTCACTTCAGGCGAACCATTTCATACTCGTAAACCACTTCATATTCGGATAAACCATTTCATACTCAGGCGAACCATTTCATACTCGTAAACTTATTCGGATGTTTGCTGAGAAACCCTGGCCTTAATGAAGCCGGCACAGCCTTGAAACCGGACAAAGCAAAAAAAACGCCCCGCGACCTGTTTCAGTGTGGAACAACGTCCTGGCCGTGTGGCTCCTGGCCGTATGGCCCCTGGCCGTGTGGATAGAGGGCGCGGAGGGAGCGGACCCGTCCACGTACTTCGTCGTGGGCCGGCACATGAAGTCGCTTCCGAGGATCGGCCGTCGGTGGAGCATCCCGCCGAGTCCGAGTGTAGGGAGTCTTCGTTTTTGTCTTCATTATTGTCTTCATTACTGTCTTCATTATTGTCTTAATAATTGTCTTTATTAATGTCTCGATCGCATTGATTAATGTCTTGATTATTGTCCTGATTAACGTCATGGTTATCGTCTTAATCATCGTCTTAATTACATTCTTAATCATCGTCTTAATTATAATTTTAATTATTGCCTAAATCATTATATTAATTAATGCCTCGATCGACGCCCGTAATTCACTGCTGAGTTTTCGCTCGGCGCAGGAGGAAGCGGAAGAGGAAGAGGACTGGGAGAACACCGGGAACGTGGTGAAGAGGGAGGCCGGGGAGATGCCGGGCCACTGGGCCCGCTTCCATGAGGAGTCCGCCGCCTTCCCGAGGGAGAGGAGGCGCAAGTCCTTCTACTACCCCGCGCGGGCCAGGTCCGCCTTCAACAAGAGATACGCCGACTTCGGTGAGCCCTCGACCTTTCCTTTTTCGAGGAAAGAAAATTTTTATTGAAAATTTTTCTTGGGATTTTTATTGATTTTTATTGCTATTTTTCATTCAAAATTTTTATTGAAATGTTATTTATATGAAAAATTTTAAATCCATGAACTTTTGAAATAATTATGGGTCAAGTTGAGTCGGGACTGAAATTTCAGACAAATTTGAAATTTGGAGCAAAAACTGATGCAAAGTGGATTTGTCTGATGCAGATGCGTTCGACGACGGGAACCGCTGGTCCTCCATGTGAATGCAGCGCCGTCGGGCCGACGCTTTTATTGTTTTTTCTTTTTAAGTTATTCGTGCCTGCGTATTTATTCACTCCGCCGTTTATTTATTTATGACTACCATGAAAAAAGGGAAAATAAAGAAACTGACACTTTCGGGGAATTCCACGAATCCCGTTTTAAATTTTTTTTCGAGAAGGGCTTTTCCCAAGGAGATTTTTTTTTCCAGCAGACTTTCCCTGAAGAATTTCCACAGGGACTTGGAGCTTTTTCATCATTCAGGCGACAAGACCGTATTTTCCTCCCGACATTTTGCGGCTGTGCAAATTACCAATTTGGCACGACGGTGGGCAATCCCACCGACCCACTTGGGGCCATTTCTACATTTCTTTCATGCTGAGGCGACCTCAGGAAAAAATTTACACGATTGTAATAAAAAAAAAAAACAATTTTTCTCAATGCATGACAGTTTCAAAAAAATGTAATGCAAGCTTCATGAGCAACCACAAGATGTCGCCTCTCTCGCCCTCCTATTCCCAACCTCGAGACGATTCCCATTTCCTCTGATCACCGACGACACATCGCGACCCCGAACGACCCCCTCGTGGATCTGTCAACCCTGCATTCGGGAACGTCCCTCGTTCCCCGCCGAGTCGAGATATTACCGACTTATCCCCCAAAGAACGGTCCACACAGGTAAAGGCGGGACGCAACTGGTGCACTATTTAAAAGTAAAACACGTAAAACAGTAAAACGGACCCTATAGATGTCACTCCTCTCCGGCTCAGGTGGACCTAACCACTAAGCGCCCCAAAACAGTGATACTAACCTAAACAAATTCAGGTTGCTTTCTCGATAAGTTCCTTACTCTTTAATTAAACTCCTAAAGATAAGAAATCTGAAGGGAGAGATCCCGGGGGAGCAGCTCTCTCTCGGGCTGACTTCTCCCTCATGGCCGCGAGTCACCCTCTCGTGGCTAAGCCATTAGCTTCATGAGAGCTCTCTGCCAGGCCTCGTGTCGATCTCACCACGGTGGGCGAGAGTCGTGTGTCGGTCCATCAGATGACAGCGGGGCCCACCGTACCTTTAACTCCTGACTTTATAATAAAAATGTAAAAATAGCCATGGGACAATGGAACTTTAAAAGGCAGAGAAGGCCTTTAAACACATGCTTCCCCTTGATCCCCACGGTGCCAACTAGTTGTTGCAAATTACAAATGTTTTATTAATGCTCATATTAATACTAATTATGAGATCTCGCCTCTTTGACCTCGCTGAAACGCCTCCGCCTCTCGGAAAGTCGAAGGTCTGTCGCGATCGCTCGCGATCGTTCGCGATTGCCCTGTCGAAATGGAGGAAGAAGGCCACTCTCGTCTTTCGGCCTGAAGTCGACATTAAAGAGACCGACGGATTTCACATTTTCACTGACTTTCTGGGAATATTACTGGGAATCTCCGGATTCGGCACTCGGGGGAGATCGGGAAAAAGACTTCGAGAACGGATCGCCGCGGGCTTGGAAGAGTGTAAAGCGGCTCTGAGAACATCTGCCAACATTTTATTGCGAGGGACCGGGACGGGATTTCACTTATAACAGGGAAGCAGCCCTCAAATCAAATTCTTAGATTCTTTCCTTCCCCTTCATTTTTTTTGCCGTTTCGAGTAAAAAAAAAAAAAAAACAAAACAAAAAAATAAAAAGTCTGAAGCCCCAGGTTTTCAAAATCTGCTTGCTCCGATCGGCCCTCTTCCGGATTCACTTGGGATTCTGGGAATTCCCCGACCGACACATCAGGTTGGGCCCACGTCGAATACGAGTGAGGGAGCGTGGGCCCGCGTCGCAGTGGGCTGCCTATGTAGGCCACTCCGTTTGTGTCGTCAGTGTGCGAGTCATCTATCACTGTTATTCGAAAGAACGTGGTTTCCACACGTGAAGCGAGATGGCGCCAAAATAGCAACGTTTTCTAGTACAGTTACTGCCAAGGGAGAAGGGGAGAAAGGGAGAAGGGGAGAAAGGGAGAAGGGGAGAAGGGGAGAAAGGGAGAAGGGGAGAAGGGGAGAAAGGGAGAAGGGGAGAAAGGGAGAAAGGGAGAAGGGGAGAAAGGGAGAAGGGGAGAAAGGGAGAAGGGCGGTTCTCGTTCCGCGTGAAACGCGAACGCCTCAGATCGAGACTGTCTCTGGAGGTTGGAGAGCATCTAGGTACCCGCTGGAGAACTCCCAAAGTGACTCGACGGCAAGGCTCTCGGAAAAGAGTCAACGGTCGAGTGGAATTCCTCTTCGAAGCGCCTAAAAGTCGTGTCGCACCTCAGGGTTTCGTGTCGGGCCGATGTAGGCTCCCGACGCGGACGGGTTACGTCGGCCCGACTTTGGAACGGGCCCACGATGCACCGACGTCGGTTCTCGACGCCTTCGGTTCCAACCGGTACGAGAGATGGCGGAGGAGATGATTCCCACGGAAGAAGAAAGGAGATCGTGCTATCGCCGATACGTTTGAAAGGCGCGATCGACCGACTGCAAACCGCCGATAAAATCGACGCCCCGCTTCTGACAGTTCCAGGGTTAACGTGGGCCCAGGCATCTCACGAGGGCGATCTTTCGCTCGCGTCTCACACCATGTCGTCTCGGGGTTCTTCTTGCGGCAAAGATAAAACGAGCACCGAAACACGTCTTCCCGTTCGGGTCGATACAAGGTCGAAGAAAGAATCCAGTTCCTTCGCATTCCGCATCTGCCCCGGCGTTGAAGTCTCCGGACGGAAAATCTACCTCTCTGCCCTTTCCCCCCTTTCCCCTCCCCTCCCCCCTTCCCCCCGCCGTCTCGCTGGGATGGTTTCTCGGCTGTGGCGACTCCGATCAAAATTGAGGGACGTCCAGATCTTCAAGAATGTTTCAGTCGGTCCGATAATATTTTCTTTCCTCATCGACTCGAGACACGAGTCTCGCCACTACTGCAACTACTCTTTCCCCAACCGAATGGATGTGATCGGTCAGCCTCCCCAACCGAATGGATCGGATCGGTCAGCCTCCTCAACCGAATGTTGCAGGCGAGACGCTTCCATTGGGCGTTCCTCTCCCTATCGCTTAGTGATTCGCCTCCTCAACGACAAGAGGCGCGTAGTCTGTGGCTATGTTCTCGATGCGATCCAGTTTAGTCTCTGCGGTCCTGATACCTCGCACGTCTCTGGAAGACAGCCACTCGGGGCGACACCTAACGAAATTACGAGTAAAACACTATTGCTGCAGGAAGAGACAGATGTCGCCGTCTCACCGCCCGTCCTCTCGATGCAATCGCCCGCACCGCGAACACGACGACGGCGAGCGTGCGGCCGGTTGCGCGGCTGGTTGCGCGGCCGGTTGCGCGGCCGGTTGCGCGGCCGGTTGCGCGGCCGGTTGCGCCATCGCGGCCGCCTGCCGGGTGAGACCTGGCGGTGAGGTAACGCGAGGCGCGACGAGGAAAATGGGGATTCCTTAATTAATTGGGATCGGATACGATCTCGAATATTTTTTTTTCGTTGTGCAACAAAAGAATGTCATATTGACTGGATTTCTGAAAGTGAAATGCTTGAATGAAATCGGACAAAATGAAAATTTTTCGCTTCAGTGTGGAGTCTCGCATCAAGGAGGCAGTTTCGCTCATGGCGATGCGTCATGGAGTTCTTTATATGTATAATACGGGGATTTATATTAATACTTATATTTGTATTTGCATATATACTTGATTTACATTTACATTTACATTTATATGTACATTGCAAATTTTATCATCTTGGACGCAGATATTTTATAGAGGCTCAGGGATTTTTCGCACACATTCCAAGAAGACATTCTTGGGCCATGCTGGGTCCTCCCGTGGTCCACCCTTGGTCCACCCTAGGTCCTTCCTGTTTGAGCGACAAGGGAATCGCGAACACTTCCTACCGAATACTGCACCATCCAATTGTTTTTTTTTAATTGAACACTATTAAACAAATTTCACATGGAATTATTGTAAATGATCCGCTCGAAACTCACTGCGACACGATGCCGCGGCGACACGATGCCGTGGCGACACGATACATGATGCGCAACCGACAATATCACCGCGTCGATCTCGGAAAGGAAGAAAGCAATTTTCAGCCTTTTTTTTCTCAAGTCCTGAGAAAACAGCTGGAAGCCGCATTTTCGCACAGATTTTTTTTTTTTCATCCCAAAAACGCGAAACTGCAGGGTTGCCGAGAAGCGTTGCCGAGCAGTGTTGCCGAGCAGGGTTGCCCGATGAAGCGAAAAATCCGGCTTTCGTTCGCCCTTCCAGGTATCATTTCACCATCCAGGTATCATTTCACCATCCAGGTTGCACTCGAGAGGAGCCTCTCAGGCCGGATCCCAACCCGATCCGGGCAGGAAAATCCGGCGAGAAAATCCGGCATCCCTGCCTCCCATGATCGATCGTCTCTCGAGGGGAGAAGAAAAGAGACGGACGAGCGATCAGACGAAGGAAGACATAATTCTGTCCCCTATGATTTTCCTCGGATACCCCCCGGATACCCTCGGGTACCCTCGGGTACCCGGGGTGTCCCCAACGAAAAATCTCGCGGGGTTGTTTGTCTTCTATTGATACACGGATAATCGGCGTAATGGCGGCGTGATAACAGTTTTCAGGGTGGAAACCCGACATCTCGCCACTATCCATTAAACCCCGTGGGCTTTTTGGGTCCGGCGATGCCGAGATTACCGGCCTCGGCCCTGCCATTATTCGGCCCGGATTCACGTCTCAATCTGGCACCTTAATGGGCACCTTAAGGGACACTGATTAAAGACGAGCGGGGAAAACAAACCAGCCGAAAGAGTTTTTTTTTTTTTTCTTCCCCCTTTCTCCTCGCCATTTTCTTGTCCGACTTCATTCTCCCTCATCTTCTCGTCACCTCCCAGAAGGGGCGAAGGGGCCAAAAAGGGGCCAAAAAGGGCCAAAAAAGGAGGCCGAGCAACTTTCTTCGCAATTCCCGCCGAAAAACCGATCCAAAACCGGTTTAAAACCAGTTACGAACGCTGAAACGTTTTGAAATCGTCCAAGACATCGGACAAAAAAAACATGAAGGATTCTTCATTTTCCTTTAACCTCACCGATTTCCTCAATTAAATGCACCTTAAATACTCCATGCTCTTCACACCTCTCAAACTCCAAAGCAACTGGGCCCCGTGTCTCCCTCATGTCTGAGGGGACCCATCAGGAGGAGCAGTAGGAACGAGAGAAGCGGTAGAAGCGGTAGGAGCAGTAGGAGCAGTAGGAGCGGTAGGAGCAGTAGGAGCAAGAGGAGCAGTAGGAGCAGGATGAATAGGAGGGTCAGTAGGAGCAAGAGGAGAGCAGGAGCGAAAGTATGAGCCGGAGGAGCAATAGGAGCAGTAGGAGCAGAGGGAAAAAGAAGAATGGATGGACATCCTCCATTCTCTGTTGGTGCTTCCCCACAAACATCAACATGTGCGGGGCCGTTAACACGAGGAGAGGATCGACTGACAGACGAGTTTCACTTTTTGATTGACGCTCCCTTCTTTTTTTTTTATTTCTCCCCTGCCCTCGTTTCCATTGCATTCCGAGTAATTGCTCGTCAAACGCATGACTTCTTCCTCGTCTCCGTCATGCAGGAAGGTGATTAGAAAATTAGTAAATTACCTGCTCGGCTGCATTTTTCTAATGAGTCCGAGACGCTCCACTTTCGAGGATTCGCCTCCAGTTCCGCGAGTGAAAATCGACGGAAGACCAAACATGGAGAAATCGGGTTTTTAAGTGAGAAATGATCCGGGCGACGCCCGAAACGGTCGGAGGAGGGAGGTTCCGCGTGGGTTCTGCAGGAGGGATGAGGAGGGATGAGGAGTGGGATGAGGAAGCATGAGAAATGAAGGAGAGGAGGTATGAAAAATGAAGGAGAGTCGGGATGAAGAGCGAGATTGAGGCGGGATGAGAAGTGAGGCGGGATGATGATTGAGGTTGAGGCGGGATGAGAGATGAAGTCGAGGCGGGATGAAGATTGAGGTTGAGGAGGGAGGAAGATTGAGGCTCAGGCGGGATGAAAAGTGAGGCTGAGGCAAGATGAAGAGTGAGATCGAGACGGGATGAGCAGCGAGGTTGAAGCGGACTGAGGATTCAGGTTTAGGATGAGAAGTGAGGTTGAGGCGGGATGAGAGGTGAGGTTGAGGCGAGATGAGAAGTGAGGTTGAGGCGGGATGAGAGGTGAGGTTGAGGCGGGATGAGAAGTGAGGTTGAGGCGGGATGAGAAGTGAGGTTGAGGCGGGATGAGAAGTGAGGTTGAGAGAGGATAACGCAATGGGTGAATCCTGATGAGGATTCGAGAAGAAGAAGACGGAGGCCGAATGACAATCGAAGTCGAAGAACGACGCGAGCTCAAAGACTCGACGGCGTGAGCTCGAAGCCGGAACGGCGTGAGGTCGAAGACTCGACGGCGTGAGGTAACCGCCATGGAAGCGGGGATCGCTGAGGTCCTTGCGGGTGGGCACCCCACCCCGGCGCCCACCTCCCCTCGGGGCCGGTGCGGTTAGAGGAATCCCGGCCCGACCGTCTAAATGAGCCTCCGCCGCATCCATTTCTTTCCCCTCCTTCTATGAATAAGAGATGAGACGCGGGTCGGAATTGAGTTTTCTCCCTCCTCCCTCGAGGCGATTCCAGTCACGGCTGTTTGTTTGTTTGTTTCTGGGGAAACGAGATCGGACGGGGGAAATTTCCCTCGGGGACGCCAAGAGGGTGAGCGGGAACCGAAGGCGGCGAGCGGGAACCGAAGGCGGCGCGCGGGAATCGAAGGCGGCGAGCGGGAATCGAAGGCGGCGAGCGGGAACCGAAGGCGGCGAGCGGGAATCGAAGGCGGCGAGCGGGAACCGAAGGCGGCGCGCGGGAATCGAAGGCGGTGAACGGGAATGGATGGTGGGTGGTGTTTCCGGGGGTATCCAGGGAGAAACTCCCCGAAGATCTATGAGGGTGTCCAGGTGGTTCCCAGGTGGTTCCCAGGTGGTTCTCCCCCCCTTTGTTTCACCCTCCTCGCGGGGAGAAGAAATAATCAAAGGGCTGTCCGGGTATATAATTCAACACACATGGTACGGGAAAAAAAAATTGTGGATGCATTCGGAGGGCCCCAAATAAATATCTCCCCTCTTTATATAGCCGGGGTGTCGAGTTCTATCCCCTGCAATTACGGGGATGGGGAGAAAATAGATGGGACTCTGGCCGATGCTCTATCATCGCGGGGCTGGAATGCGTGTCGGACCCGGTTTTTCGGATTCGGGATTTTCTTTCTTCTTTTTTGTGTGTCTATAGGTTTTGTTTTATAGGTAAGGGTTTCGCTAATTATATAAAATTCCTGGAAATTTGGTTGCCGGTCAGAGGTCGGGAGAAAGGTGGAGTAACTCTGCCGAGTTTGACGCGGCGAGTCGAGGATTAAGATGTCGGTCGTGATTGATGAACGAAGAGGAAAGGAATCCCTTGAGACCCGGCGACACGCCCCTCCTCGACACGCCCCTCCTCGACACGCCCCGCCCCGTCTCGTAAATCCGGACGGGATCGCCGGCGACCCCTGACCCCGAAATTCCCGGCGAAAGCACGCACGGACGCGTCCACGCACTCACGCACGGACGTGTCCACGCACGGACGCACACACGCACTCACGCACCGACGCGTCCACGGTGTCGGCCGGTGTTGACAGGGCGGGAATTATCCAGAGGGCAGGGGCGATCAGTCTCTCGCAGGAGGCATGAAAATTGGCCAGGGCCCCTCCAGGCCCCTTAGGGCCCCTCGGGGCCCAAGCAGGGGTCTTTTAAAGTATTACCACCCATTTTAAAATATTACCGACATCTCATTTGAACAGCGTATAACGAGGCGTCCGAGAGGGAAAATTCCCCCTCGCGGTCGGCCGTAAATCTGCTCCGTAAATCTTGCTTCCGTCATCCCGGGATCGCTCGACTGCGGGACGATCCCGTCCAGATATCCGATCGCGTGAGCGATTCTGCACTAATGCGGGAGGAATTCATCATCTTTTTGGCTCGCTTGTGAGGGATTCTGTCCTTCCGGAAATTCTATTCTTTTGTTCCGATTCTGTTCTTCCGGGAATTTGATTCCGTTCCGATTCTGTCCTTCCCGAAATTCTATCCTTCCGTTCCCATTCTGTCCTTCCGGGAATTTTATTCTTCTGTTCCGATTCTGTCCTTCCGGAAATTGTATTCTTCTGTTCCCATTCTGTCACACGCAATAGCTTTCCATCGGCTGTCAGGAATACCTGATGCAGAATGAGACAAATGACAATTTTCAAAATTTTTTTTTTCATTCTCCTGACTCGCTGAGCATCGGGCAGAAAAGTTCGCAGGAATAACGGCAGAAATTTTGCATGCAAAAAAAAAGTAATGAAAAACTGCTCGCAACAGGGAAAGGTGATTGCGATCGCACTTACCTCGTCGCAGAGGTAAGTGTGGTCACCAATGAAATGGCGACCACACCTTACCCCTTATCCCTATTTCATCTAACCGAGACAGTAAACGCGATTCGTTTGGGCTTGCGTCCAAATGTGAATGATTTACGTTATTTGCATGATTTATATTATTTGTGCGACTTATATGATTTATATTCATAGACTCGTCTGGAACTTCCCTTGACATCCGATCGCGCCTCCGATCGCGCCTCATAGTTATCATTGACACTCGCAGGAATGTGAGAAATGCGTTTTCTTTCATCAATTTTTTTTCTCGCGTTTTTCACGTTTTATTCGGGGGCGGATGCCCTGCCGGTCCGAAATACGGACTGGTCGGAGGAGCTTCCGGACCGTGGCCAGGAACGAATCGCAAGAACCTTCCGGAAGGATGAACCTTCCGGGAGGATGAACCTTCCGGGAGGAACTCAGAAACGGGTTGATTCCGATTCGCGTCGAGGTTTCGGGAGGAATACTCGCACTCACGCCGTTTGTGCGATCACGCCCACCCTCGTGCCTGATTCTATGGGGTGAGCGCCGTCGGACCGTGCCAGCCTCGTGTCAAGCAAGGATATAAATACAAAATATATATATATATGGTGGTTATGTGCGATTACCTGTGCCATATTGATGCATACATTTTATACAGTATGTGTTGAAATATGAATACACATATATGAGTATATGATCCAAGTAAGGATAATTCCTATATTAAACATACCTGGGCAGCATATATATTCTGTATAAAATAATTCAGCGGTTTGAGGGATGGGCTCCTCCATATATCATGATGAACCTTGTTTAAGTATGCAATTATAAAGGACATTAATATACTCATTAATATTAATTATAAAGGACATTAATATTAAGGACATTAATATATCCCACTACAATTTTAAAATTCCTTAAATAAGAAGCCTCCCGTTTTGCCGAGCAACCCATCGCATTGCCTGATGTACGCAGACGAGTCCACTTCGTACTTATATAAGAATAATAATAATAATAATAGAATACATATTAAAGCCCGCCTGCATAGGGGGGAGTCCATCGGGAATACGTTCCCATGGTCACAATGGTGCCAGTCCCACCCATTTCGTATTTGCGTATTTAATGAGATCGTACTTGGATCGTTGCGAGGAAAGTTTAAGTTTAGTCTTTTAAGGAAATCTTCTTCATAACCATTATCCGCCCATTACTTAGACATTATGACAAAAGAAGAGATTTCGAATTCGAATTCCTGAGTCTGACGAATGCAAGTAGAAACATCCCTAGGCATATTATTAAAAACGTCGTCGCATCTCAGTTAAAAAGATATGCAGATATTTGCTCTGAGGCGGACAGTTTCCTCTTTAACAGCTGGCTCTGGATAATGGTTATGAAGATTATTTAAAAGACTATTTAAACTTTTCTCGCGACGATCCAAGTACGATCTCATTAAATACGCAAATACGAAATGGTCTTGCATCCTTTTGGATATTGCCGTAACTCGACCTGTAAACAGCTCGGATGTGCGACAATTGCAGCACAGAATTGACTGCAGCACAGAATTGACTGCAGCACAGAATTGACTGCAGCACAGAATTGACTGCAGCACAGAATTGACTGCAGCACAGAATTGACTGCAGCACAGAATTGACTGCAGCACAGAATTGACTGCAGCACATATATATATATATATATATATATATACAGGGTGAGTCAAAAGTCCCCGAACGACTTTGAACAGCTATAATTCGGCAAGGAAGGCATTACTCTGAAACCTTTTTTTGTTGTATAGGAAAGATCTTGCAATAATTAAATAATATGCAACGTTTTAAAAAAAAATTATTTATTTGGCGTAAAAATGACTGTAATTGACAACGAGCACCATGAAGCTCGATCACCGAAAGGCAACTCCAGAAATCTTCTCAGAGACGCATTGCCCGAGCCGGCCTGAACCGGCCCGAGCCGGCCTTCAGCGCGAAACGACGCTTCACTTCGGAAAGATTTCCCTAACGGATAAAGATTAACGATCGATTAACGATCCCGACACGTTCCTCCGATGAAAGTTTATTGGCATTATCAGAAAACCAATTTGGAGCAGCAAAAAATTTAAAGAAAAGAATCGCGAATTTGTCCGTCGTACCGGGACAGCATGGTGAAATTCAACTTGTCCCATGGCCTTTATGGGATATTTCAAGGACATCTTCCGTCGGAGAAGGCCATTTGGGACAACCCTTTAAAGATAAAGGCGAAATGGCAGGAAATAAGACTGTTTCAGAGAGAAGGGCGACCAGATATTTTGGTATCACTGAGAAGTTCATAGTAATTATCTCTGGGACTTCTCGCTTGTCCCAAGGGGATAATCTTTGGGATATCCTAAGGAGATAATCTTTGGGATATCCCAAGGAGATAATCTTTGGGATGGACTCGCGCTGCGTTAGAAGTGAATTTTTAAATTATATTTTTAACATATTATTCTAGTTCCTGGAGCTATTTCGACATTCGTGAGAGAGACTTGCGAGAAGAAGACGATTTCACATCTGATTTGGTTGATCTCCTGGCGAGGTCTCGCACATATGCGCCACGATGTACTGGTACTAGATGGGCGTACTGAGTCATGCAAGAAACTTATCTGCTCCTCCATTTCTTTTTCATTTGTGCGCTTTTTCGTATATGGCCTTGCCATATATGTTCATATAATATCATATGCGATAGACCATATACGTCCCATATATCGTATTTGCCCATTGCTCGTAGAATCGTATTTGCCCATTGCTCATAGAATCATATTTGCCCATTGCTCGTAGAATCATATTTGCCCATTGCTCGTAGAATCATATTTGCACATTGCTCGTAGAATCATATTTGCCCATTGCTCGTAGAATCGCACACGACTTTTCCGTACGGGAGGGGCGCAGAATAGTATAAGAGAAAAGTACTGGAGTTGGCAGTGCCCAAACGTCCAGTGTCCGTAAATTCGGTTGGGGATTTCGATCGAGTCTTGAACGAACCGCTTTTCTTCCAACAGTATTTCTGCGATTTGCTTCTTTTTTTTTTTTTGCTTACCGAAATTGCATCGTTATTTGTAGTTGCAACATGCAAGATATAATTAATCTTCTTTCGTTTGAGAGTTCCACTCGATCGAAATCCCCGAGTGACTTGAGTATCTCATGTGGATGGGTCGCCTTGCTCATGTGGATGGGTCGCCTTGCTCATGTGGATGGGTCGCCTTGCTCATGTGGATGGGTCGCCTTGCTCATGTGGATGGGTAACCAGGTTCATGCTGCCTGGTCGCGAGAGATGAAAAAAAAATTGCTAAGGAGCAAAAAATGAATGTGACTAATGCGAAGTGGAGGTCCTGTGAAAATAGAGCCACAATAAAGATCGCAGCCCAACCCAGAAACCAAAAATGAAACGAAAATCCCAGATGCTTTCCTGAATTCACGCCGCAACGCGCCTTTCACGCCCTCCACGCGCCTTTCACGCCGCTACGCGCCATCCGCGCCATCTCGAAACGAAAATGCGGTCGTCTCGTAACTCTGGGAATCCATGACGATGTGCATGACGATGTGCATGACGATATGCATGACGATATGCATGGCAGAATAGCCATATCTTTTGGGGGGATTTATTATGCAATTAAATGCCATATTTTAAGGATTCTCAAGACTTTTTAAGGACACTAAGGATTTTAAGGATTTCAGTTTTTATGAATTGAAATAATTTTTGCTGTTCGTGTTGTTGACTTGACTTTGCCCCTCTTTATCGGGATGATGATAACGTTTCCCATCGGATGA
>CAJPEV010005722.1:2429-13519 GCA_905338385.1 Darwinula stevensoni
GTCTTTAGTATCGGTGAGTTCAATGATAGCCTTGAATTCATGCTGCTATCAGATGCTTCCCTTCCAAGAGTGTAAGCAAGCACTAGAGTGTTTACGGTAGGGGTGTAAAAACTCGATTAGGCTGGGGAACCCTTCAAGGGCGGTTGGGGGCCACAATAACAGGACCGGCCGTAGCTATTTCGTCACCCTGTGCAAAGAGACTCCCAACGTCACCCCCCCCCCCTTCCCCCCAAAGGGAGAACAGTCAATCCCTATTATCCAAAAAGTCGCCGAAACGCATTCCCAGTCTCTATAGTAAAATTGAAGGTGGTATCCATTATTGCTTCATTCATTCTGAAACGTTTTGACGCCTCTGGTGAATTTGCGCCCTGTGCGGGGGCACATGTGGCACATGCCTAAGGAGGGCCCTGCACAATAACATACCTTTTTTTTTAAATCAAATTTTCAATGCGAACAGGTTGAAATTTGCCACACTTTCGGAAACCACTGTTGAGAGACTTCACGGCAGTATAACAGAATGGACTGGGGGGCCAGATCCGACCCGCTGGCCGCCAGTTTGACACCCCCGTTTTATGGAATCAAGAATACGAGTAACACTCTCATCTGCGGTTGCGTTCCTGTTTATGTCTTGAGGACGTAACACAAACTCTCACTAATGGTCTACGAATCTCACTCAGCCGTGGACGCGATGGCACTTGAACGAGAGGGGATTCGGGGCTCAGTGCGTCTCCCGTCTCGTACGAGTCGCGTATGGATATCCGTCGTCCCCGGACTCGTGCCTTCCTGCTCATTTCCTCTCCAGTAACACGTAGCAACTCTGAAACCAGTTGTCCGTAGTATTCACCCATTCCGGAATTGGTGTTCTTCTCGATGAAGTCTGAAAGAAATCAGCGATTTTGTCTTGTGCCATCCCTATGCGATGCATATTACAGGTTTGTCTTGATTCGGAATTGTATCGTGACTAAATCGTCAACGTGATACAATGCCGTTTGAGAACTCACTCTTGATCAAGCCCCATGTGGATTTCTTGTACTTGATTTGGCCGAAGAGGAGGAGCGAGGATTGAGACGGAGATATACGAGTCATGCAGAAATGCAAAAGAACAGAGAAGTTGTCGCCATATGGGATCCCATGAGCGGTGACCTCACAATTTACTGCGTAGAGATGTCCTGGTCTCGTGGCTTTGTCCAGGACCTAAAACCATGCAGACAAGAACATGATAACATTTCTCTGTGCACTTTGAGCAATAGTTTAAAAGATTTCTCTTGCTTAAAGGTCACTTTATCTCTCCTAGATGAGGCTTCAGCATTCGAGACATAAGCGCTCTTAATCAGAAAATCCAAGTGAAGGGAGACAGCTCAGGCAGAGGGACAAACCACGGTAGGAGACAGATATTACCCTTATTAATAGTTCGATTCCAAATCACGTGCGCATCAACATATCTCAATGTGGACACCTTTGCAAAAATATTATTACAAAAATGTCCTCTTCGACCAGACCTCTGGTAGGACGACCATCGTGTAGGAAGTGAGGGATTCACCCTTTTCCATTGGATTCTGATCATTGAAGAAATAGGTTGAATCACGAAGCTTTTTTCTTAAACTTCTTTGTTACCCTCGATTATTTACTATTCTGGCATTGGCTCATATTGCTGAAAATAACGAATGGTTGAAATTTTAGCACTACAATAGCTGTTGCGCGGATTTCGTTGTCAATCATTGTCATGACCCTCAGCAGTGCTAGCATGAAATTAATGTCAGTTTATGGTGGTGACAAAATCCAGGTTTTTCTCCTTGTGTGACCCCATATACGGTATTTTCATGTCGCTTCTCACTTTTCCCCCCTGTACTGTAGAACTGTAAGATGTCCAATCTAGCCAAGTTCAGATATTATCTACAGTTTCATACTAAGCGCGTAGCCTTTCATCTTTACTTTCACCAGGTCCCGGCTGAGTAATAATTTTTTTTTGAGGGGGGGGGAACAGATTCGGTTAGTTGCTGAGTGGTTCCGGTTTCAGAGCGAAATCCGAGATCCGAATGGGAATTGGGGTCTTTCTCCAGAAAATAAGCAGGTGAGTCACTCAGTTCAAGCTCAAGGGATCTGTTTCTTTCACTTCTATGAGGAAGGGAGCAATGGGGTCTGGCCAATTGATGCCATTCTTCGTCCTTCGTGGGTCCATTCTGATGTTTCTGATCTTGGGATCTTAGGCCATCGTCTGTGGTTGCACAGAAAAGATGAAGATTAGCTCTGTGGGAAAAGACTACCTGGTCTTGTGTGCACAATGCTGTTTTCGGACCCAGCGGATTATTCAGTTGGACGTGGTAAGACAGCTTGCGTATCTTTTCGCCCTCATTCTCGCCTTCTTTCCATTGGCCGTACTCAATATCTGCCAAAAAAAAAAACGACGGAAAATGTATTAAACGAGATCCTTGTTGCCAAGGTTTATGCAATATTCCAGAGAACCAAATCTGACTGTTTTAAAGAAGCATAACATTTTCTTTGGTTCTACTTAGCAGATATTCATTCTCTATTTTTGGGGAAGCGTTTATTGCACGAACCGAAAGGCCGTAAAAGCTCACCGAAAGTTTTCTGAAGTTCAAAAAAATCCCTCAGAAACTTGGAAGCCGTGAAGAGGAGCTTGAAGACCGTGTCCACACTGACAGGCAGAATGATGTTGATAATTTTTCTCCCATTGTGACTGAATGAACATCGAAGTGCCCCGGTATGCAAAGCTGAAATGCCAAACCGTTGGAAATCATTGGTGGAGTTAGAATCTGAATGAGAAGCTCCAACTTAATGGTAGTTATACCTTGATTCAGGCGAAAAACTTGAACTTATGCACAATGCTGTGAAAAAGTTTATAATTCATTACTCTATTCTTTTTATTTTCTTATATTGTCTTTCAACTACATAATAAACGGCATTTATGGGATCAGGGGGCATCTGGAATCATTGCAGTGATATAAGATAGATGCGGTTTTTTTTTAAAGATGTCTTCTTAACTCTTTCAAGGTACTGTGCAAACCCCTTTTCATTTTCCAGAAAACAAAGTCTACTGGCCATTGCAAACGTCCCCGCGACAATGAGCAATCCATCTCACGATGTTCAGGAACCTCAGCGTCGCCAGCAGAGTCGGGCTCGGAGAGCTCGGCATCACATCCACGCCTTTCGTCGGGAACGGAGACGGATGCACTGATGTTGCGATGGCGCGAGGCGGGCGGTGGGACCTCCCTGGCTGCTAACTCGGCCAGCGACGGCTCGCTCGCAGTCCTCCTCATTTTCCCGTCGGAGAGGGACACCACAGTGAGGCAGACGATCGTGCACAGAGACACGGCCAAGAGGATCGGAAGCATCTCATGCCCATCCCCGTCTCGACTGGAGCTGCTATCAGATGCTTCCCTTCCAAGAGTGTAAGCAAGCACTAGAGTGTTTACGGTAGGGGTGTAAAAACTCGATTAGGCTGGGGAACCCTTCAAGGGCGGTTGGGGGCCACAATAACAGGACCGGTCTTAGCTATTTCGGCACCCTGTACAAAGAGACTCCCAACGTCACCCCCCCCCCCGTTCCCCCCAAAGGGAGAACGGTCAATCCCTACTGTCCAAAAAGTCGCCGAAACGCATTCCCAGTCTCTGTAGTAAAATTGAAGGTGGTATCCATTATTGCTTCATTCATTCTGACACGTTTTGACGCCTCTGGTGAATTTGCGCCCTGTGCGGGGGCACATGTGGCACATGCCTAAGGCGGGCCCTGCACAATAACATACCTTTTTATCAAATTTTCAATGTGAACATGTTGAAATTTGCCACACTTTCGGAAACCAACTGTTGAGGGACTTCATGGCATTATAACAGAATGGACAGATCCGACCCGCTGGCCGCCAATTTGACACCCCCGTTTTATGGAATCAAGAATACGAGTAACAGAATGGATGTGAAGCCCCACCCCACTCTCATCTACGGTTGCGTTCCTGTTTACGTCTTGAGGACGTAACACAAACTCTCACTAATGGTCTACGAATCTCACTCAGCCGTGGACGCGATGGCACTTGAGCGAGAGGGGATTCGGGGCTCAGTGCGTCTCCCGTCGCGTACGAGTCGCGTATGGATATCCGTCGTCCCCGGACTCGTGCCTTCCTGCTCATTTCCTCTCCAGTAACACGCAGCAACTCTGAAACCAGTTGTCCGTAATGTTCATCCATTCCGGAATTGGTGTTCTTCTCGATGAAGTCTGAAAGAAATCAGCGTTTTTTTTTCTTGTGCCATCCCTATGCGATGCATATTACAGGTTTGTCTTGATTCGGAATTGTATCGTGACTAAATCGTCAACGTGATGCAATGCCGTTTGAGAACTCACTCTTGATCAAGCCCCATGTGGATTTCTTGTACTTGATTTGGCCGAAGAGGAGGAGCGAGGATTGAGACGGAGATATACGAGTCATGCAGAAATGCAAAAGAACAGAGAAGTTGTCGCCATATGGGATCCCATGAGCGGTGACCTCACAATTTACTGCGTAGAGATGTCCTGGTCTCGTGGCTTTGTCCAGGACCTAAAACCATGCAGACAAGAACATGATAACANCATGAGCGGTGACCTCACAATTTACTGCGTAGAGATGTCCTGGTCTCGTGGCTTTGTCCAGGACCTAAAACCATGCAGACAAGAACATGATAACATTTCTCTGTGCACTTTGAGCAATAGTTTAAAAAATTTCTCTTGCTTAAAGGTCACTTTATCTCTCCTAGATGAGGCTTCAGCATTCGAGACATAAGCGCTCTTTTATATCAGAAAATCCAAGTGAAGGGAGACAGCTCAGGCAGATGGACAAACCACGGTAGGAGACAGATATTACCCTTATTAATAGTTCGATTCCAAATCACGTGTGCATCAACATATGGCAATGTGGACACCTTTGCAAAAATATTATTACAAAAATGTCCTCTTCGACCAGACCTCTGGTAGGACGACCATCGTGTTGGAAGTGAGGGATTCACCCTTTTCCATTGGATTCTGATCATTGAAGAAATAGGTTGAATCACGAAGCATTTTTCTTAAACTTCTTTGTTACCCTCGATTATTTACTATTCCGGCATTGGCTCATATTGCTGAAAATAACGAATGGTTGAAATTTTAGCACAACAATAGCTGTTGCGTGAATTTCGTTGTCAATCATTGTCATGACCCTCAGCAGTGCTAGTGTAATGATATGGATGGCATTGAGAGGCACGAGTGGTGGTGTAGTGGTAGCACACCTGACCGGCAATCAGGAGGCCTGGGTTCAATTCCCAGCCGTCCCCTGGCTTTATTTTGTCCTCTCCTGCCATGCAATCTTCCGGCCATTCTCATGACACTAGCATGAAATTAATGTCAGCTTATGTATAGCGGTGGTGACAAAATCCAGGTTTTTCTCCATGTGTGGTCCCATATGCAGTATTTTCATGTCGCTTCTCACTTTTTCCCCCTGTACTGTAAGATGTCCAATCTAGCAAAGTTCAGGTATTATCTACAGTTTCATACTAAGCGCGTAGACTTTCATCTTTACTTACACCAGGTCCCGGCTGAGTAATAATTTTTTGTTGAGGGGGGGAACAGATTCGGTTAGTTGCCGAGTGGTTCCAGTTTCGGAGCGAAATCCGGGAGAATAGAATCCGAATGGGAATTGGGGTCTTCTTCCAGAAAATAAGCAGGTGAGTCACTCAGTTCAAGCTCAAGGGATCTGTCAACTTTCACTTCTATGAGGAAGGGAGCAATGAGGTCTGGCTAATTGATGCCATTCTTCGTCCCTCGTGGGTCCATTCTGATGTTTCTGACCTTGGGATCTCAGGCCATCGTCTGTGGTTGCACAGAAAAGATGAAGATTAGCTCTGTGGGAAAAGACTACCTGGTCTTGTGTGCACAATGCTGTTTTCGGACCCAGCGGATTATTCAGTTGGACGTGGTAAGACACCTTGCGTATCTTTTCGCCCTCATTCTGGCCTTCTTTCCACTGGCCGAATTCAACACCTATAAATAGGGAAAACAGAGAAAAATGAATTTAACAGGATCCCTCCTGCCATGATTTTTTTTTTTAACATTCTACAGAACCAAATCTGGCTGTTTCAAAGAAGCTATAAAATTTTCTTTAGTTCAACTTAGCAGATATTCATTCTCTATTTTTGGGGAAGCGTTTATTGCACGAACCGTAAGACCGCAGAAGCTCACCGAAAGTTTTTTGAAATTCAAAAAAATCCCTCAGAAATTTGGAAGCCGTGAAGAGGAGCTTGAAGACCGTGTCCACATTGACAGGCAGAATGATGTTGATAATTTTTCTCCCATTGTGACTGGATGAACATCGAAGTGCCCCAGTATGCAAAGCTGAAATGCCAAACCGTTGGAAATCATTGGTGGAGTTAGAATCTGAATGAGAAACTCCAACTTAATGGTAGTTATACCTCGACTCAGGCGAAAAACCTGAACTTATGTACAATGATGTGAAAAAGTTTATAATAATTCATTACTCGATTCTTTTTTTCCTCTATTGTCTTTCAACTACATAATAAACGGGATGGGATCAGGAGGCATCTGGAATCATTGCAGTGATATAACATTGATGCGTTTTTTTTTAAAGATGGCTTCTTAACTCTTTCAAGGTACTGTGCAAACCCCTCTTCTTTTCCCAGAAAACGAAGTCTACTGGCCATTGCAAACGTCCCCGCGACAATGAGCAATCCATCTCACGATGTTCAGGAACCTCAGCGTCGCCAGCAGAGTCGGGCTCGGAGAGCTCGGCAGCACATCCACGCCTTTCGTCGGGAACGGAAACGGATGCACTGATGTTGCGATGGCGCGAGGCGGGCGGTGGGACCTCCCGGGCTGCTAACTCGGCCAGAGACGGCTCGCTCGCAGTCCTCCTCATTTTCCCGTCGGAGAGGGACACCACAGTGAGGCAGACGATCGTGCACAGAGACACGGCCAAGAGGATCGGAAGCATCTCATGCCCATCCCCGTCTCGACTGGGAGACCCTGAGATGGGAGATGTGACTGTTTACTCCGAATGATGTTGACGAGGCAGGCATCTGCCTCTCTCTGCAAGGTGACGTCCATGTCTTATTGCTCTTGCTTACTTTCAAGGGAAGTTTTTTTGCTTATCTCGACTTTATTTCCTTGTCTCTTTCTCTCTTTCTCAAGGTACTCTTTGCGATACTCAATCAACAAATCAAGTGCTTGCAGAGCCAGAATATGAATGGTGACGAAATTGGGTGGTGTTTAA
The DNA here is from genome assembly GCA_905338385.1 of Darwinula stevensoni. NCBI lineage: Eukaryota > Metazoa > Arthropoda > Ostracoda > Podocopida > Darwinulidae > Darwinula > Darwinula stevensoni. The sequence continues at coordinate 9,676 of CAJPEV010005722.1, forward strand.
CATCTTCCTTCTATTCCTAGGAGATAATGAGCTTCCGAAATATCCTGCCAACGAAAAGTATCATGCCTGAACTTCGTGTTACTCCCGCCTGTTGGTCTCGAATCTTGCAATGTGGGGATGAAAACCAACCATCCAATAATTTTTTTACTGCTTCAGGTAAGCCGTTGTCGAAATATGAGGGTTGAGATAATGGCAACAGTAAGTAAGTTGTCACCGATAAGCGGAACATAGAAAATTGGCCAAAATTAGTGTGACGCTGCTATTTGCAAGAGACGTAAGGAAGCATCCTACAGTTTCATTGTGAGAGCATCAACTACCTCAATGCAATCTCATTCCTCAGTATCCTCGCGAGGAGCGCTAGGAACTAATTTATATTATCTTCCTTCTACCAAGCTATCGGGCGGTTTTTCTGCCATTCTAGTACTGTTAACTTTCCTCATATCTGCCCCTGAGGAAACGATGCCTCACTGCCTTTATTCGAAATCGTGCTGTCCCCCAAGGCTCCATTGTGGAGCCTCACTAGTTTATGGCCTTCATAAATGATACCCCCTGAGCTATATTCTGATGATTCTGCCATATATTATGTCAACCAGTTCACCATTGAACGCAGAAAGCCGCTGGGGGGGTCGAGTCTCCAGAGGCCCCCTCCCCCATCCTCACTTGCCTTAATACCGAGCCCCTCCCCTATCCGAATATCCTGGATACGTCTCTGCAATCCACATAGAATTTTGCTATTGCCCTACAAGCTGACCTCGACAACCTGCGTGCATGGCCTCTTCTAAACTTTGTACTCATCAATGCGGAAAAAACCAAATGCATCCTCTTTGTCCATCTCAATCGCTTAACCCAAATACCCCACAATGAAAACAACTTCCAAATTTTGTTAAATAATGTCTCAATAGAGCAAATAATCATTTTAAATTTAAATTTCTTGGCTTTACGCTTACCAGTCACATCTCCCACGAAGTACACCGAAATGAGACCCATGAGAAAATGACATTTTCCTCTCACCGCCAAGCAGCCCACGTTCCTCATTTCTGAACTTTAACAACTGCTGTGTAACTCCCTTGCTCACCCTCACCTGTGGTATTGCCTTCTCACTCTTAGGGGTGTCTCAAATAAAGAGGCATCTAAGGCGGTTCAGCCGAGCTCTGAAGAAATGTTTACGTGCAATTCATAGTCAAAACAAGCTCAACCAGAGTCCTTTTCATTCGGCTCCCCCACTCCATAATAGCCGACTGCAAAACCCTTACACAAACCTGCAAGATCCTCTGCAACCTAAGCCCATCCTTTCTCTACTGTTTCATTCACTTCCCTTCTCCAAGCCACGAAACTAAGTCGAAAACTAAGGGAAAGCTTCAAAGCATGGCTTCCTCCAGCAAACTTATCCAATATCATCTCACAAATCAAATTGTAGCATCACTATCCTTCCCCCATCCAACTTGATCCGAGTCTGCAATTGTAGCATTCTGATATCGATATTTTCCTCAGAAGTTTGTGCTTCTATTTCCATTTTTTCTTTATTTTTAATTTTACTCATTTTCACGGCTTGTTTTTACAAGTGTATAGAATGTGATTTTCCAGTATGAATGCGTTGGCATCTGGGACTGCCAGTAGCCCGAGTATGCGGGCATTGTAAACTAACATATTATCATTCCTCTTCTTCCCCCTCCGCACACACACGCACACATTTTCATCCTGGAGAAATCTGCTTTGATTTGATTTGTATGTGTTTTGTTCTTACCTTTTCCAGTGTACTTTATCAACTTTCTATTTCCGCGAATATGATTCTTTCTCAGTCCTCCAGATGTATATCTTTATAGTATTCTTCCCATTCCTCAGTCTGCTGAGCAGCTGTCCTTTTAGTCGAGTTTCTGTACATATGTCTAATGTGGACAATAAAACCTATTTTTCATTAAAATAACATATTCCCGTTTTCTCAGACGCCAATCGAAGACGCTCCCCTGGTCCCGGGATCGTAGCAAGATGGCGGCCGGCAGGAACAGACGCGTAATTCCCGAAGATCTCTCGAATGTTGAATTCGAGACCAGTGAAGATGTCGAAGTCATTCCTACTTTCGACAGCATGGGCTTACGGGAGGATCTACTTCGAGGAATTTATGCCTACGGTATGTTAAAAACATAATTCGAGCTTAGAAGAACGAAAACGAAGAAGTGCGCAGCTACTCATGAGAGAATGATATAATAGTTTGCCTAACATTGTCAAACTTGGGCATAGAGTGGATCCGAGCCAAAGCTTTAACCTCTTATGGTCTCATAGAAAATTACTTCAATTAGGCCATGTCACTTTAGATCTCTTAGTGCACCCAATCATTCAACAAGTGTGGAGGGAGGCCAGACCAGGCCTGTTGCCTGATAGGCCTATTTTCAATTTGTTACAGGATTTGAAAGACCATCAGCAATTCAGCAGAGATCCATCAAGCCAGTCATGAAAGGGAGAGATGTCATCGCCCAAGCACAGTCTGGCACAGGAAAAACTGCAACCTTCTCCATTGGAATCCTTCAAGTTATTGACACAACCATAAGGGAGACACAAGTCCTAGTTTTGTCTCCGACACGAGAGCTTGCAGTGCAAATTCAAAAGGTATGCCTGACTCATCGTCAGAATTCAGGGTCACAGGTATTACTTGATCAATGTTATTGTTGCTATTCTTCCAAAATGCCTGTCTTCTGTGTCTCACTGGCTCCACTAATAATGTATGAAAATGACACTGACTTGTCAGTTTTACCTCAATTTGGAGAATCATGAATCATTCCACCCATGATTTAAAAAAGGAAGAAATTTTCCATTCTTATGATCAAATGATAGACCAGGTTAGTTGGCCCATATTAAAAAATGAGTTTATATAGAAAGGAGAAGTTCCTATGTTGATAAGTGACTGTTGGCAGAGCTATATGTAATTGTAAGATGGTTTCTTTGGGTATGGCTCTGCCTCTACACTTGTTCTTTATTTATTTATTTATTCCTTATTTAGGTAATCTTGGCCCTTGGTGACTACATGAATGTTCAGTGTCATGCCTGTATTGGAGGTACAAATCTTGGAGAAGACATCCGAAAATTGGACTTCGGACAGCATGTTGTATCTGGAACACCTGGGAGAGTATTTGGTATGTCTTTTAAGTGCTATTATCCTTTAAGGTTCTTCAGGATTGAATGCTCACCAAAGGTGTTATCACTAGTCTGCCTGGATTGAAACTTGTGCGATTGATATCTAGGATATATTTGTGGAAGTTATTATTGCCCAGTTGATTCCAACCAGAATTTCAAATGTGATAAGTTATGGATGCTGTTGGTGGTACTCATTACATGCTTTTGGAATTTTCCCTTTCAACTGTGATGGCCTAGTATATGAGGTCTATTTTCTTGAGCCTATCAAGCATGAGCATATGCTGGCTAGGTTTATAACCTTAAAGTTCTTTCTGTTGAAGGCTTCGTTTATTTTCATTTTCGATAATTTTCATCTATATCTATATAGATGAAAATTATTGAAATAGTTGGAAGTTATTGAAGTTCTTTTCTTGGTATGTCATTTGCATTGTTGGGCTTAGGGTCCAGTTTCATTGGTCTAAGCCTAGGCACAATATTAGGTCCACTTCCATAATAGCTGATAGCCTCATCCTACCCATGACTGACCAGGTTGGCATGAGAATCGTGGTAGTTATGGAGGAAAATTACATTTTTCTTCTGAGAGAGTTGTTTTCTGCATTCATGAAGAATGAAAACTTCCTATCATACAATTTCTCACGCATGTATCCTGCCACGTTATTGTGGTGTCCTGCATTGTCAGCCTAAACAGAGGATACAAGTGGAAAAATAATAGGTT
>CAJPEV010005724.1:0-13516 GCA_905338385.1 Darwinula stevensoni
AAGCTACATTACTTGTTTTGGATGAGATGCCCATATATAAAGCGGATCACTTTTATGGTCTTTTTGGAGCATTTAATTCCAAATATATACAAGATATAGCACTGTACAAAAATAATATTCCTGTGACGTATGGTGGTAGGACATCAGGTATGTTACAACTTAAAAGTAAAGATTCTGTGGAACAGTTTAATGCTTGTCTAGACTTAAATTTATTGAACTCTGGCATTGCTATAAATGCTCCTATTGCCAAAGGTTTGGGTTTAAAATTTGCTGCAAGAAAGACGTACACAAATCTTGTTGAGTCAAAATTTTATGACTTGTCTATGCGGAATAATCTAGAATCCGATGAACCACGGACTACCAATAATAGTGTTGTATCGCATCCATCATTTGATTTTTATGATATGAATGGCAAACTATATTTTAACCACAAAAATCATCATTTGGATGTGAATTATTTCAGAAGTTCTGATCATTTTTCTGATAAATATGAATCGACTTTTAAAATCAAAAATCTTACCATTAACGAAGAATCTTTCAGTCAAGAGAATTTTTGGGATAATAAGACATTTGGACTAAATTATAAATATGAGAATAATGCTTTACTACTGACAACACATGTTTACAAGACTGGTTTTTCTAGTAGTTATGATATAGTCAGTAGGCTTTTTCAGCGCACCATGGCTGGAATCGAGAGAGATACTGTCTCCATTCAGAACTCAAACAACATCACAGACAAAGGATTGAAATTTACACTACAAAGCAAAAAGGTTGTTAATTGGATGGTGGGAATGGAGTACATAAATCATGATAATGTACTGTACATAGAAAATAATAGAAATGCTACTTTTGAAATAAATCAAATCGGAATAGAATCAGGTATTTTCTCTTCAGTGGACTTGGGTACTAAAGATAAGTTTTACGTAAAGCCTTCATTCAGGGTGACTTATTTGCATGCATTAGATAAAGCTTATTTTTTACCACAGATTTTTATGAGTTATCAAATAGGAAATCAGTGGATGCTAAAATCATCGGCAGGTAAACATGCACAATATGTAAGGCAATTCGAACACGAAAGTATCTTGGGGCAGAAACAATCGTTTTTTGCTCTAAGTAATGGAAAGAATGTACCCGTCGGAATTGGCACTAATTTTATGTTGGGCTTATCTAAGTTTTGGGATCGATTTTCATTAGATTTTGAGAGCTATTATCGTACTTTAGATGGGGCAATTATCCATGCTAGCCAAAGACCAGGATTGCGACAGTTTAATATGCAAGCGCCACCACAAAGCTTTAAATTGTTTCAAGGTGAAGGTAGAGTTTATGGTATGGATGTTTCGCTTTCATATGAAAAAAGAGCTTGGTTTAGTATGTTAAATTACACGCTTAGCAAGTCAGAAAATAGATTTAAAGAGATATTTAAAAATCAGTTTTTCCCATCATCTGAGGATAGTCGCCATCAGTTGAAATGGTTAAACAGCTACAGCTATAAGGATTTTAGTTTTTCGCTTCATTACATTACAGCTTCAGGTAGACCATATTTAGATCTATCAGTTTTAGGCAATAATATGGATAGAAATAACTTAGATATTAGTAAAAGCATACGTAATTTACCTGCATATCATCGTGTTGATATCGGATTGAATTATCAGTTTAAACTCTTCTCAAATGTAGCTAAAATTGGTTTTACAGTCTTTAATGTCATGAATAGAACCAATGTTAAATACAAACAATTTGTGTTCCAGTTGCCACCTACTCAAGGTTCAAATGCAAATCCAGTCAATACAATTTTGGGTTCTGATGTGTCTCAATTAGATAGGACATATAATATTAGCTTACAAATCAATTTTGGTAAAAAGTAGTGTGAAGATGTAAATGTTCCAGACAGGTTACTTAACACTCAAATCATAAGGTAAGAAAGTCATATTTAGAATTTCTTGTGAATACAACACTTAAAATTTGAAAATCAGCTTTTTTTACACTACAACCTAAAGTAAAATCTTTGATTATCAATGAATTAGTAACCTTTTTTTGCTGCTGTGTAAATCAAAGACTGTTCGTAGCTGACTCAACTTTCGACCTTTAATAATCAACTTTAAACTTCCTTCTAAATTAAATATCTATCTCCCCATCAAAAACTTTAGTGGCAGGTCCTGTTAACCAGATATTTTTAAAAGTATTTCCATCTTGCTCAAAACTTACGGATAGTTGTCCTCCTTTTGTTTGAATATTTACAAGGTTATTGTTGTCTTGTTTATCTAAGTACGTCGCGATGGCAGCAGCAGTGACTCCTGTGCCACACGAGAGCGTTTCGTCTTCCACACCACGCTCATAAGTAGCAACTTCTATGTTGTTTTCGTTTATTTTGACAAAGTTTACATTGATGCCTTCTTGTTTGTAGTCTTCACTATACCTGATTTCTGCACCTGATGTTTTGATGTTATCTGGAAGGTGGTCCAGCAGTTTTACATAATGTGGTGATCCAGTATTTAACACATAAGTTTGGTCTTGTTTAATAGTAATGTGTTGTACATCAGACATTTGAATACTAACTGAGTCTTTACCTAATATTTTTCCTGTGTGCAACCCATCAATGGCTTCGAAACTCGTTTCTTCACCACAAACACCTAGTGACCACGCAAAATGTACAATACATCTTCCACCATTTCCACACATGGTACTTTGGCGACCATCTGCATTAAAATATACCATTTTGAAATCATAAATTTCAGACGGTTCTAACAGTATGAGTCCATCTGCGCCGATTCCAAATCTCCTATCGCATAAAAAGGCTATTTGTTTTTGGTCATTATGGTCAATATACTTATGTGTACGTTGATCTATCATGACAAAATCATTTCCCGTACCTTGATATTTCTGGAAAGTAAGCAACATTAATTATCTTTTGATCTGAATACAACAAAGTCTCAAAGGTAAAGTTTGTCATCCTTTTACCAATTATTATTTATATGTGGAGTCAAAAATAAATTGTTAGAGAAAAGCAAAAGTGAATCTTAAAATGCAAATGTCTCAAAAAATACTATATATTTGCATTATATTTTATTATTCTTTAATATATAAAGTGAATAAAAATCTGAAATACTTTCTTTATGGCTGTTGTTTTTCGGTGTTGATTTCCTTAGGATTTATCACCGTTTATCATTATTATATCAATCCATATAATCACTGGTACAATGATCAAGTCAATAAAGCTATCGGTGTGGCAGAAAGTGATATTCAATTTTCCGATCGCTTTCAGAATGCTTACCGATCTACTACGCCCACTGATTTTGTAGTTGCTGCCCGAGAAAGTTGTAAAGCAGTCGTCTTTATTAAATCTGACGCCAACCAGACAGATCAGAATAATACGGCTATGAATTCTGGTTCTGGTGTCATCATTAGCCAAGACGGATACATAGTGACCAATCATCATGTGGTGGCTGGTGCAAAAAATATAGAAGTTCTATTTAGCGATAATAGGGTCTTTGTGGCTAATCTTGTTGGTACTGACCCAAGTACTGATTTGGCTTTGCTAAAAGTAGAAGTGCAAAATATGGACTATCTTGTCTTTGGCAATTCTGATTCTCTCCAAATAGGAGAGTGGGTCATGGCTATAGGTAACCCTTTCAGACTTCAATCTACAGTAACTGCTGGTATAGTAAGCGCCAAAGCTAGAAATATTAATTTGCTAGAAAACCAAGGCATAGAATCATTTATTCAGACAGATGCTGCCATAAATCCCGGAAATAGTGGAGGAGCTCTGATTAATACAAGGGGAGATTTGGTTGGCATTTGTTCTGCTATCCTTAGTAATACAGGAAGATATGAAGGTTTTTCTTTTGCCATACCTGCCAATCTTACTAGAAAAGTCATTGCTGACCTTAAAGAATTTGGCGCCGTCCAACGTGGCTTTTTAGGAATTGAGATTGAAAATGTAGATAATGAAATGGCAAAACGTCTCGACCTTCCTGAAGTTTCTGGAGTATATTTGGCATCTGTATTTAAGAGCGGAAGTGCAGCAGATGCAAAACTGAGAAACGAAGACGTAGTGATAAGCATCAATGGTACAAAAACAAAGAACACTGCAGAATTTATGGAACAAGTAGCTGCTTATAGACCAAGTGATGTGATAGAAGTAATGTACGTTAGGGCAGGTGAAGTAATGTCTACAAAAGCAAAGCTAAAAAACCAAATAAACTCTACAGAGCTAGTAGCAGTGAGAGAAGATGGAATATTGAAGGAATTGGGATTTGAACTTCGTGATATGGACAGCTATGAAAAATCTGTATTTGCACCTAATGGTGTCGTTGTCGTCTCAGTAAAAATGGGAAGTATCATTGGGAATACCAAAATGGAACCTGGTTATGTCATCACTAGGGTAAATGATAAGGAAGTGACATCTGTAACTGCTTTGATAGAATATTTAGAGTCACAAAGTAATAAAGAGATTCTATTTGAAGGAATTTATAAAAAATATCCTGGCGCTTATCCTTACAAGTTTGTGATGCCTTAGTTTGTAGTTCGTAGTTTTGAGTTCGGAGTTCGTGGCTTAAAGTTTGGAGCAGGTGATATTCATTCAAAATCTTAATTATCTTTAACTTCTTAATGATTGGTGAAACTGAACTTGATTATTAACAGTTTTAAAAACATCTTCATTAATTATTAGTTTTTGTTTCATTAGCTTTCCCTTACCGAAGAAAGATTTGTATATTTACCCTTCAGAAGTAGTCACAGTTATGAGCAAAATAGATTTAGAATTTAATAAAAACGAAGATACACATCAACTTACCATTGCAAATTTCCTGCATAAATTGGATAAAATATATTTAGGTGGTGGTAAAGATCGTATTGAAAAACTACACCAAGAAGGCAAGATGTCTGCTCGAGAAAGAATAGATTACTTGATAGATAAAGACAGTTCATTTTTTGAAGTTGGAGCGTTTGCAGGTTACGACATGTACAAAGAACATGGAGGTTGCCCTGCTGGAGGTGTCGTAACAGGTTTGGGCAAAGTGGCTGGTCGTATGGTTATGATCGTAGCCAATGATGCCACTGTAAAAGCTGGTGCATGGTTTCCTATCACAGGAAAAAAGAACCTGAGAGCGCAAGAAATAGCGATGGAAAACCATATCCCAATCATTTATTTGGTAGATAGCGCAGGCGTTTACCTGCCTATGCAAGACGAGATTTTTCCCGATAAGGAACATTTCGGACGTATGTTTAGAAACAATGCCAAGATGTCTTCCATGGGTATTCCACAGATATCGGCCATTATGGGTAGCTGTGTGGCTGGTGGTGCTTATTTGCCCATTATGTCTGATGAAGCATTGATCGTAGAAGGTACAGGCTCCATATTTTTGGCAGGTCCATATCTTGTGAAAGCAGCTATCGGCGAAGATGTAGACCAAGAAACGTTAGGCGGTGCTTCGACACATTGTGAAATATCGGGTGTTACAGATTACAAGATGCCTGACGACAAAACTTGTTTGGATACCATAAGAAATTTAATTTCAAAACAAGGCCATGGTCAGAAAGCAGGATTTGATAGGGTAACAGCTAAAGAACCAAAATTTGATAGCAATGAAATTCTAGGTCTATTTCCAGAAAACTCAACGAAACCTTATGACACCGTAGAGATACTGAAAAGATTGGTAGATGAGTCAGAATTGCTTCAATACAAAGAAGATTATGGCAAAACTATTATTTGTGCTTATGCTCGTATCGATGGATGGTCAGTAGGTATTGTAGCAAATCAAAGAATGGTCGTTAAAAACGCTGCTAAAGAAATGCAGTTTGGAGGAGTTATCTATTCTGATTCGGCAGATAAAGCTACTCGGTTTATCATGAATTGTAATCAAAAAAAGATTCCGCTTGTGTTTTTGCATGACGTGACAGGTTTTATGGTGGGAAAAAGATCAGAACATGGTGGTATCATAAAAGACGGTGCAAAAATGGTCAATGCAGTAGCCAATTCCACAGTACCAAAATTTACCGTAGTAATGGGCAATTCTTATGGTGCAGGCAATTATGCTATGTGTGGTAAGGCATATGACCCAAGGCTTATCGTTGCTTGGCCGACTGCTAAAATTGCAGTCATGGGTGGCACACAAGCAGCAAAAGTATTGACCCAAATACAAGTATCCACGCTCAAAAAACGTGGGCAAGCACCTGATCCTGCCGCAGAACAAGCATTATTTGAACAAACGAAAGCCAACTATGATGAGCAAACTTCAGCATATTATGCGGCTGCAAGATTGTGGGTAGATGCCATCATCGATCCAAGGAAAACAAGAGAATTTATATCAAAGGGAATCGAAATGGCAGATCACGGTGTGGTGGAGAAATTTAATCCTGGTGTTATTCAGACTTAATTTATTGATGTAAGTTGTAGGATTTTCCTAGCCAATATTACAGATAAGTTGTACTAATAGATGTTTAATTTGAAATAATTCCTGTATAAATCGCCAAAGGAAAAAATGGATTATTATTAAATTTTTCTGAACTATAATGCCAGTAGTCAATATCGACGGTGCCTGAAAAAGCTATGTTATGTTGACATTAAATCTCCGAATCTACTCAAATTGAATCTTTACCAAGACACATTTGTGAAATAGTAAAGAATAGTAGTATGATGTTTTTTATTATTTTTATATTATGAACTCTAGCGAATAATGATAAGAGTTGTAGCGACGAAGGAGATATTACTTCTTATTTAGTGTTCTCTTCTGTATTCCTTTGAGTTATACTTTGTTTAATTGAATCTATGAAGTTTTCGCCGAAATAGAATTCCAAATACCTATTTTGTGTTTCATAATAACAGTTTATAGAATCATATTTAATTTCACCCGTTATTAAAGGAATTTGCCGATAAGTTATTCCTAAGCGATTTAGTTTTGTTTTTAGAGAATCAAAAAAAAATTGGTTTGGTTCTTCTATTTTTAGATATTCAGTATAATTCATAATTCCTTCATGAAAATCTTTATATCCTTTATTTCCTCCTTGTACACAAGCTATGTCATCTTTATTTGCACATGACAAAAGAATAGTGCTAAGAAGAATTAGTTTGCTTATTTGAATTTTTATTTTCATACTATTTTGTGAAAATTATTTCGCCATTTTGTTCTCCGAATTTTGGGTATTCCGAATCAAAATTGATTGCATCAAAAAATGCTCTTGCAGATACAAAAGATAACACAGTTGGACTAGAGTCAACAGGAAATGTAGCTATTTTAAGAACTCTTACGAAAAAATGCATCGGATTCTTTTTAAGATTGTTTATCCTGTTTATTGAATAGTAAATTCCATACTCAATAGAATTCTTATATTCTCTAGAATTACTGATTTGGTCTATATTTGTCCCGAATTCTATTATCGTAACTTCGGATTGCTCTACTTCTAATTCAACTTCTCCAAAGAATCCATATCCTCCTATTTCTTTTTTTATTCTATGTTTTCCTTGTTTCATATTTTCATTTATGGAAGAGAACTTACTTATTACTATATCAAAGCTACAAAAGACCTTCAGTTTTTCCAAACTTTTTCAAAACAAATAATATATGAGTTACTTATTTTTTTTCTTTTACCATCTATAGCATATACATCAGTAATGGAGTCAGTGTATAATGGTCTGATAAGCTTAAAACATCGACGCGTTACTTTGTAATCAGTTAGCGTTTGTTTGCAACACTTTAGTGTTCTAAAGATTCACTTGGACGTTATTTAGTGATGCTTGAATGTTGGAAAGAAACATTTAAGCGTTGGTTAATTTGCTTTAAGTGTTGAAAAGAAACCTTTAAGCATTAGCTTGTAACACTTAGGTGTTGCAGAGAAATCTTTGCCTGTTCCTTTGTAATACTTAAAGGTTATCTTGTAACCTTTAAGCAAAACATCTTAATCCAGATGGATACATTATAAATTGATGTAAATATTTTCTGAATCCATGTGGATTCAGAAAATATTTATGTAGATTCAGAAAGTTTTTATGTGAATACCTAAAAGATCCATTTGGATGTTTAAAATATTCATTTAGATATTTAGTATTTTCATTTGAATTCCTAAAATATGTACTTGGATATTTAATAAATGAACGTCGATACATGATGTATTGACGTTCATTTATAATATTTTGATTCGAATAATGATTATTTTAAAAAAGAAAAAAAAGTAATATCTTTATCTTTTTTGCAATTATAAACGGTTAACATTGGCTAGTACAAATATAAGGCTTTATTTTGAAATAATGTTATAATTTGATAAGAATATGTTTAAAAATTTAAACATACTCTATGTTTTAATTTCTTTTTTTTAAAACCATAACTTGAAATTTACAAATCATCTAAATCAATCTTATGAAAAACATGGACCAAGACTTCAGAATAAGATCAAAACAAACCAACTAATCATTGTCAAATCTGTTGAAGTAAAATTAGAACAGACTGAAACACAAATTTATAGTGCGTTTACAGAGGGAATGGACCAAGTAGCCCTGCTTTCTCTACTTACTGAACAAATTTCAATTGTCATTTACAGTAAATCATTGATATTATTCTTTTAACTTTTTTGGGAAAATTATGTATTTTTCTCGTTTTCAAGATAACGTTTTGCGGCTTTGCGAAGTGCGTGACTTTGAAGCACTACACTTTCACTAAGCACAAATGTAATAAAGATGCACAAAACTGCAATAAACCTCTGCACCCTTTACTTCGCCAAACCGCAGTTGGCGGTATGTGGCATTCTTCTCTCATCTGTCCAACCATTGAAACCCGTTTACTGAAAAATTATTTTTCCCCTTTAATTCAATAAAAATTTCTGACCAATATGGAAAAGACCTAAAATCTGTTTTTTCAATTCTTATATTTTTGATGTTAAAAGCATATTTGTCTGGATAAACTGTAAAACCGTCTTCCTTCTCGTTTTGAAGAACAATTATTGTTTCATTGACAGATTGTTCAAATATAAAATCTTTTTCTTGTGGGCGGTTCATAATGATTATCACTTTCGGTCTTTCGTTTGTCTGGGCTGTGTCTATGTCGTTACCAAAAGTGAATAAAATAGAATTTTGTTTGTCTTCAAAAGATAAATTCGGATTTTCAAGAGAGATAATTTTTGAGTCTTCAACTCTAAAAAATCGTTGTCCCCAAAAATCTCCTTTTATTCCTAAGTCTATTATGTCTGAGGCTTCTTTTTCAGTCAATGACCATTTTGTTAATTCACTTATCTGTGGAACTTTGTCTGATGGTGTCCACGACAAACAAATAATGTCAAAGTTTTGTTGTTCTGTCCTTAGATTTTGAATTGAGCCATAAAAAACTGTTAGTATATAGACGACAATTCCTGCACCAACTATTCCCAATAAGTGTTTAAGATTAAATTTGTTTTCAGAATTTGTCAGCACATAAAAATTTCCAATTCCGATTGCAATTAGCCAAATACGAAAAATTGGAAAGCTAAAAGCACCAAGCCAAGGTCCGAAAATAAACCAGGCTGTGTAAATGAAAATTATTGTTTGGACAAACGTAAATGCTATTGTCAGGATAAATGCTACAAGTATGTGAACTCGTTTGAATATTTTCTCAATTAGGCCGTAGAGAAAAAAGGAAGCAACTGAAAATATTAACGTGAGAATTGAAAACCCCTGAATGTCGCCCCGTCCAAAGCCGTCATTTTTTATGACGTAAAAAACTGCAATTAACGTTGAAACTATCCAAATAATTGTTGGATAAACAAGTCTTATAGAAACATTTTTCAATTTACTCATTTCTCTTTTTGTGGGGACGTCCGCCATTACCGCTAAATTACTTATTTCTACAACAAATCTACGACACACTTGCGGTTTCCCCAAACATCTAAGCTGCCGGATTTAAAATCAACATCATCTAATAAATATCCTAAAAGTATCGTTTGCTGGAAATTTCAAAATTAAAAATAATAGACTATGACTTCATTCCTTAAAAAACAAATTTTATTTGTAATTACCCGTAAATAACGGATATAATTCCTTTGAAAAAAATCAAAACAATAAATACATCTTTTCTTTAAGATAACAATTACATTTTTTAGGAATAAATATCTTTCAGAAAAAGTTGTTTTCTAAAATTCGCTTAAACATCATTTGCACTTTATCTGTTAATAGTCCATGTCTTATAGCTTAACATCCCATTACAAACCAACAGGCGATCAGCCAAGGGCAATCGAACAACTCATAGCGGGCCTAAAGAAAAACGAACGTGCCCAAGTATTGCTTGGTGTAACAGGTTCAGGTAAGACTTTTACCATGGCCAATGTGATCGCTGAAATGGGAAGACCGACCTTGGTGTTGACCCATAATAAAACATTGACGGCACAGTTGTACGCAGAGTTGTGNAACGAGTCTTGGTTACTACACTGACAAAACGTATGGCTGAAGAACTTACCAAGTATCTGACAAAACTAAACATTAAAGTGCGCTACATCCACTCCGAGGTAGATACGATGGATAGGGTAGAGATCATCAGAGATTTGAGATTGGGAGAGTTTGATGTGTTAGTAGGTGTCAATTTATTGAGAGAAGGGTTGGATCTACCTGAAGTATCATTAGTAGCAGTATTGGATGCGGACAAAGAAGGTTTTTTGAGAAATAACAGGTCATTGACGCAGACAGCAGGTAGAGCTGCAAGAAATTCTAATGGATTGGTTATTTTTTATGCTGACAAAGTCACAGGTAGTATGCAGATGACTATGGATGAGACTAATAGAAGACGAGCCATTCAAATAGCTTATAATCAAGAACATAATATCTCTCCAACGACCATATTTAAGTCCAAAGAAGATATCATGGCCCAAAAATCAATCTTAGATATCAGGGGTAAAAAACCAGTTGCCTATATCGAGCCAGATGCAAGTGATAGCCTAGCAGCAGACCCTATCATTGCATACATGTCCAAAGATCAATTGTCAAAATTGATCTCAGACACAGAAGCCAAAATGAAAAAAGCAGCCAAGGATTTGGATTTCATCACTGCGGCCCAACTGAGAGATGAACTTCTGTCACTTAAGAAGAAATTGTAAGCTTATGATAACTAATAAATACTAATAGATAGTTGTTATAAAATTTAAGAGTTTAGTTTTAAATGATACTTTTGCAATTCATTTTAAAACTAAATAAATAATTTATGAACACTTTTTTACGAATTGTAACTATAAGTTGCGTGTTTGCTTTTTCTCAATCGGTTACAGCGAATGGTATTGATGACTTTTTTAAACCAAAAAAGAAGGCTTCATCGTCTTTGCCTGATAGGTATAGAAGCCTTGGTATAAAATTCGGACCGAGAACATTGAATACCGATCCAGGAACCATTGTTACTTCATTTTTGGATGAGTCTCCTGCCCCAGATTTCTTTTCTGCCAATACGGTTGTAGCTGATAGTTATAACAGTTTTGGTCTTCAGATTGACTACAGTTGGAGAAGGTATAGTGGCTTAAGCCATAGTTTATTTATCGACTTGTCATTAGGTGAAAATTTTGGTGGATTGTTCGAATATTCTATTGGATGGAGCATTCCTGTTGCTTTAGGAAGTAAATTTTTAATCGTCAGACCCAATATTGGTCTTGGATTTGGAAATTATGGGTTTGGCCTTGGGTCTATTGAAAATACCACTGGGTATATTCAAGTGGGTGAAAGTATTTTTGAAGAAGCAGAATTGCCTATTACTTTAAAAAGCCAAATATTGGTATTTTCTCCACAAGTTGACCTAAGATATACGTTATCACCAAATTTTCATATCACAGGTCAGATTTCGTACGACAGTGCTTCAGGTAATAGCAATCCAAAGCTAGTTTTCGAGGGTGAAGGAGGCACTGCTGAAAAAGAAATAGATACTGACAATCCTTCTGTTACTTTTAATGGAGAAAAAATAACTTCACTGCCATACAAGGCTGGTGGATTAAGACTTTCCATAGGTGCTGCATACACATGGAATATTGATTAAGCTTGCGTTTGTAGACTATCTTGGTACTTTGGGCTTCAAAATGAATAAATAATATTTCATTTTTTTCAGAAATAAATTTTTTTGTTGTACTTTGCATCAATTATTTAACAAATCAAAAAGGATCAAATATATGATGAACGAAAGTGTCCAATCGATAATGATAAAGGAC
Source organism: Darwinula stevensoni (assembly GCA_905338385.1). Classification (NCBI taxonomy): domain Eukaryota; kingdom Metazoa; phylum Arthropoda; class Ostracoda; order Podocopida; family Darwinulidae; genus Darwinula; species Darwinula stevensoni. The sequence continues at coordinate 12,136 of CAJPEV010005724.1, forward strand.
TTAATCACATTAGGGCCAGAAAGTACCTTGGCACATGTCAAAGATATTTTTAAAACAAAACGTATCCACCACATTCCCATAGTAGATGAAGGCAAATTGGTAGGATTAGTAACCACCTATGATTTATGGATAAATAGTCCAAATCATGAAGACTATGACGGCATACAAGTAAAGGACATCATGTCAAAAAAACTTGTGAAGTTGGAAATAGACGATAAGGTAGGAACTGCTGCTGAATTGTTTCTAGACAATCGTTTTCACGCATTGCCTGTAGTGGACAATGGTATGTTGGTAGGATTGGTTACGACATTTGATGTACTAAGATACGAATTTAAAAAAGAATATCCTGAGCCTATCTTATACAAAGACGTATTGGACAAAGGTTTGGACGCGGCACATCAATAGTTGCCATTGCAATAAAAGGAATTATAAAGCCCTTATGGTCAAGCATCATAAGGGCTTTCTTTGTTTTGCAGCTATATGGTAATATTATTTATGATAGGATTGAGATAAATTACTCTTCTATATTTTATAGTAAGATCGCAAGAAACTTATTTTTAATTTTAAGGTGTTAAAAGTATAACTCGCTAGTTACCAACGTTCTAAACCCTAACCGTTTTGTTTCTTAGTAAATGATCTACCAAAACAAGTGCTGCCATGGCTTCTACGATAGGTACAGCCCTTGGCACAACGCATGGATCATGTCTACCTTTACCTTCGGCGATGGACTCATTGCCATTTATATCTACTGTTTGTTGGCCTGAGACAATGGTGGCTACAGGTTTAAACGCTACATTAAAATGAATGGGCATACCATTGCTGATACCGCCTTGGATACCACCTGAGTGATTTGTTTTTGTCTGGATTTTGCCATCTTTTTGTACGAAAGCATCATTATGTTCTGATCCACGCATGGCCACGCAAGCAAATCCTGAGCCATATTCAAATCCTTTGACAGCATTGATACCTAACATAGCTTTACCTAAATCAGCATGTAATTTGTCAAAAACTGGAGCACCTAGACCGATCGGACAACCTGTGATGATACAAGATACCTTTCCGCCTATTGTATCGCCTTCTTTTTTTACTTGCATGATGAGGTCGATCATTTTTTGTGCGGTTTCATCATCAGGGCATCTAACTATATTGTTTTCGATGTTATCTATTTGAATCTCTTTATTTTCGTCCATCATTATGTGACCTACTTGAGATACATAAGCAGTGATTTGCACACCTACTTGATTTAAGATCATTTTTGCGATGGCACCTGCCGCTACTCTTGCAGCCGTCTCTCGTGCTGAAGATCTACCACCACCAGCATGGTCTCTGATACCGTATTTTGCTTGATATGTATAGTCTGCGTGCGATGGCCTGAATACTT
>CAJPEV010005725.1:0-13512 GCA_905338385.1 Darwinula stevensoni
AATGTCTCTCATATTTTCACTTACCTTCTTCAGATTTGCCCCCCTTTTCTTCCCCCGTGTTCCTTACGTCATTCTTCTCATTAGTAATGAGGAAAGTTTGCCAGATTTGATGTGTCACGGAAGCACAGATTTGTATGGCAGCTACTCCGTGTCGGCCATAGATCATTCGCAATTTCTATTCATGAAAACAAAAAAAGCTTGTATAGATGGCACTGCGGGTGAGGGGCCGACCATCGACGGCATCCGATCGCCGCTTCAGCTTGCATTTTTCGTTGCCGGCCTGAAGGAGGAATGCCCTTTCGGAGTTCGGAAAGACCGGGAAATCGTGCAGCGATTTTGAGTCAAGTTTCACCCAAGTCCTGCGTGTCGCCAGCACGAAGTCGTGTCACTCCATTTCACTAATAAATCTTCCTCTTCTGTCGAGAGCGTCAAAAGTTTACCCCAGAATTATTTCCAAACATTTCACGATATTTTTGGCAAGCATTACTTCGATCCTTGGAGGTGTCCCGCCCTTTTACGGGTGGAAAAGTGTCTCATCGCCGTTCCCAGCCAATCCAGTAGCGGAATCGTCTGCTACAGTCTCCGAGCGGTGCAATCGTTTCCTTTTCACAAGGATCCACCCCTTCTCTCGACGAGGGCACCTCAACTCTCGACGAATTCACCTTCAAGGATCCGCGGACTGACGAGAGAATAGGTCTTTTCGGAAGTGACAAAGGTCAGACGAAGCGACGAAACGCGACAAACGTGGAGATCGTCCCCGAGCGATCCGAATCCATTCCGATAAATGGATTCGGAAAAGATAGATCCGCGTTTCCTTTTTTTTCTGGAGCGAAGTCGCTCACGCACGTACAGGAAAGGCAATAGGCTGAAAATGCGGCACGATGCGGACGAAAAGGATTAGCATCATCGGCTTTCGTTCATGGCAATTCAAGATGGTAAATGCAATTGAATGAATGTTCGGTGACGATTCTCAAGATCCCAAACATCGCCATCACCGCCCCATCACCTACAAGGAATGAACAACTACGACGCGACACGTCGCATATCACGGAGAACACGAGAGGAATCGGAATGAACCCAGCGAAGAATAATGCCAACGATCATCGAGTTGCATTCGCTACGTTCCAACATGCAGTCCAAGTGAGCCCGATCTCCAGCAAGTGCGAATGAAGCCTTGGAGTCCCATGAGGTTGAAAATGACGAATCTCGTGGGAGTTGGAAAGGGCACGCAATTTCCCATTTCGGGAAAAGAAACGGTTACTTGAGATTTTCATCAATTTTTGAAGGAATTTCAACGGGATGAATGTGAATTGTTACTCTTATCCTCGGGCCGAGGAAGCATTTCGATGCTCCATCCTCATTGGGGTTGTGGCCTTCTATTAAAACATATTGGTGCTGAATTGTTTTCTTGCAGAACCGGAACAGAATGACGATCTAACGTTACTTGAGGCTCCTGGAATCGCACAAATGACAAGATCCAAAGACCTCTCCCTAAAGACTTTCGATTGTCCGATGAGTAAATACAGCTTCATCCATATGAAATGTTAACGTAACGGCCCAGCCGACACGACACGCGGTGAGTGCCTGGCTGGAGGGCTGTCCCAGTCATGAGGGAAGAACTCCCTGTGAGCCTCCCCATGGAGGTCGTGATAGGAGCAAGGCCCCGTAGGTGTCACGCCGCACCTCCCACACTTCGCCCCGATCGAGAGATCCTCTTTATCAACCCTCTAGATGTCTTTCGTTCTCAGACACCACCCTTTCCATTTCATTCTGACACCCACAGACTAGAGACCGAGCTATGTTCACATTTTAACCCAGTAATTGAGGTTCCAAATGCACAGAAACGAAAATCGCTTCCATCTCACAAACATGAGGAAACATTCTCAAAAAAGGGAAATGTCCATCCTCATATTCTCCCATAGGAAAGTTCTACTGGGTCTGCATCTGCTTGGTCGGGCTGGAGGTGGCTCTCAGCATCTTCACTCTTTACCTTCACCACCTTGAGGGCATCCCTTACCCAAGTGGATGCAGGACTTGTGCCTGATATTGACCAAATTCTCCTTGATGAGGCAGCCGAAATTCATCCAGGTCTGAAAACAATTTTTTTTCTCATGAATTTCAATCCATGTTGACGTCATTTATGTCTGGATGCTGGATGCCCCCAAAGATCGAAATAGGGAAGTCAAATGAAAAAAGTGCAATTTTTCCCCAAAGGAGGGAGTCGACTTGAAAATTGCGATTGCCACTTTCAATACGCTGTTCATGCCTCTCCAAGACGAAGAAATTGCATCTTAAGAAGCAGTGCCAGCAATGAAAGTTTTTCTTATCGCCGATGGGGAATGAAAAGTCATTCACAAAGTATTGTGATGAAATGAGAGCGAGACAGAAGGGTGTGGCCGTGAACCAGTTCGCTGAGCTTCATAAATGCTGTAAAAAATGCTGTAAAAATGCTGAAAAGCCCTTTAAAACTATTAGTTCTTGAAAGGAGTTTTTAGCTCGTTCCTTTTCCGCAATATCGAGTATATTGCAACGCTATGAAATTGGAAAATGCGAATAAGCCGTGACAGAAGAAAAAACCTTTCATGTCCCTCAAAATTATCGTTCAGAAACAGGATGGAAGCGAGAAGGAGAAAGAAAAATTGGAGAAGCAGAATTCAAAGGAGAATGCAAAGAAAAAGGAAGAGGAGGACACGGACGGGGAGGTTTGGGCTCAGAGAGCCTCTTTTTCTCTCTTCTTCGCTGACGTGGCTCTCCACCGTCCTCGCGAGCCCTCGCACGAGGAAAGGCACCGAAATGGTAAATTCCTGACCGTGTGGCTTTCAAGCGCTGGTGAATTCGATTCCTTTTCTCCACGTGAAAATCCAATCGCAATTTCAGTTTCGCCACCGTCAGACATGGCAGAGCGTTCGGGCAGGGTCCCCGCCCGAACGGAACGTGGGGAGGAGCGGGAATGGGAGCGTGCATGGGAGCGGGAGACCGGGACGCGGATGGCACGAGGGCGAGCGGGCATCGGGGCGGACTTGGATAACTGGAGGATGGCCTCGAAGGTCCTGGATCGATTCTTTCTCTACCTTTTCACTCTTCTCAACGTCGCCGTCTCCATCGGAATCATGCTGTATACCCTAAATTCGTGAATCGCAGTTCATATCCCCAAATGTCTCTCATATTTTCACTTCCCTTCTTCAGATTTCCCCCCTCCCCCCCCCCTTTTCTTCCCCCGTGTTCCTTACGTCATTCTTATCATTAGTAATGAGGAAAGTTTGCCAGATTTGATGTGTCACGGAAGCACATATTTGTATGGCAGCTACTCCGTGTCGGACATAGATCATTTGCTTTTAATATTTAAAGAAAAGAAAAAGCTTGTATATATGACATTGCGAGTGAGGGGCTGACCATCGACGGCATCCGATTGCCGCTTCAGTTTGCTTTTTTCGCTGCCGACCCGAAGGAGGAATGCTCTTTCCGAGTTCCGAAAGGCTCGGAAATCGTGCAGTGATTTTGATTCACGTTTCACCCAAGTCCCGCGTATCGCCAGCACGAAGTCGTGTCACTCCATATCACTAATAAATTTTCGTCTTCTGTCGAGAGCATGAAAAGTTTACCCCAGAATTATTTCCAAACATTTCAGAATATTTTGGACAAGCATTGCTTCGATCCTTGGTGGGGATTCTCATCCGGAGAGACCCGCCCTTTCGGGTGGAAAAATGTCACATTGTCGGTCTCAGCCAATCCAGTTGCAGAAAATCGTCTGCAAGAATCTCCGAGAGGTACAATTATTTCCTTTTCACAAGGATCCACTCCTATCGACTAGGGCACCTCAACTCTCAACGAATTCACCTTTAAGGGTCCACGGACCGACGAGGCAAAAGGTCCATTCGGAAGTGACAAAGGTCACAAGGACAAAGGTTACACGAAGCGGCGAAACGTAATGGGTGACAGACGCGGAGATGGTCCTCGAGCGCTCCGAATCCATTCCGATGATTATGTTTTCTGTGAAAAGATTGCTCCATGTTTTCTTTTTTTCTGGAACGATGTCGCTCACGCACATACAGTACATAAAAGGCAATAGGCCCAAAATCCGGCATAATACGGACAAAAAAAGCATTAGCCTTCTCGGTTATCGTTTAAGGGAATTGGAGAAGGTAAATGACACTGAATGAATATTCGGCGACGATTCTCAAGATCCCAAACATCACTATCACCGCCCCATCATATGAGCAAGGAACAATTACGAAGCGATACGTTGCATATCACGAAGAACATGAGAGGAATCAGGATGAAGAATAATGCAAAAGATCATTGGATTCCATTGGCTACGTTCCAACAAACAACCCGAGTGAACCGAACTCCAACGACTGCGAAATGAAGCCCTGGAGCCCCATGGGGAGGGAATGACGAGTCTCGTCTGAGTTGGGTAAAGTATGGCAAAGGTTACGCAGTTTCCCCTTTAAAAAAAAAAATCGATCGGTTCCTCGAGATTTAAATGATTTTTTAGAAGTAATTTCAAAGGAATTAATGTGAATTGTTACCTTTATCCTCATGCCGAGAAAGCATTCCGACTCTCCATCTTCCTTTTGGCTTTGGCCCTCGAAGAAAACATATCGGCGTTGAGAAGTTTTCATGCAGAATGGAAACAGAATGACGACCTGACCTTACTTGCCGCTCCGGAAATCACGCAAAGGACAAGATCCCAAGACTTCGATTAGTAAATACAGGTAACATCTTCATCCATGCGACATATGACGATAACGTAACGATGGCTTTCCTGGATCCGAGGAAAGAGCTCCCTGTGAGACGCCCCATGGAGGTCCTGGTAGGGGCATAATCCCCTAGGTGTCACGCCTCACCTCCCACCCTTCACCACGATCAAGAGATCCCCCTTATCAACCCTATAGACGCGTTTTGTTCGCGGCCACTTCCCTTTTCACATCATTCTGATACCCACAAACTAGAGGTAGAGTTATGTTTACATATTAACTCAGTAATTTAGGTTCTAAATTCCCAGAAACGAAGGCCAGTGTCCTAATATCGCACGCTTCTGAGGAGTCAAGTTTTTCCCCCTTTCTTCACCTCCGAATGGAGGGGAGTAAGGGCAAACGCGTCCTACCCTCCGTCCTTATCCTCTCTAGTGATATGGAGCCATGCCCGATCTCTCGATGTATCAGTATCTCTATTCCGTGAGATCAAATGGAGAAGTGTACAAGAAGAGGGGCCTCCCCCTTAACTCAGTAATTCAACTTCAAAGCGCCTGCAAATGAAGTCCAGTGCACCAGGATCGCTCGAACCTGAGGAGAGAATTTCTCCCCCCTTTTTAGTCTCCGAGAGGGGGGTATGGGAAGTGAGAGCTGAAAGGTTGAAATGAAAAAAAAAGTGATATTACAAGTCATCCTAAACTCCTAGTTTATCGTTATACGAGCGATAAGCATTGTCCTTAACCTCCCTCCATAATCCTCCAACCTCACGTAAAATCCATTTCCGAGGAAACAGAGAATTATTTTTCTAAGTGTGAATTATTTTTAAGAGCCGTTGCAGCTTGAAGAATGGACTGAAAATACTCGCGTTGTTTCCTTCGGTTTGACATACCTATGTCAATCGATGGATAGATCGTCGGAAATTTTAATCATGTCGATTAATGACTTTTTTCGATCAGCTGCGAGAGGGTGATCACCGAATGAAATCAGATGTCAGGAGATGATGGATGCGGTTCTGACCGTACAGATGCATGCACATGGTATAGATGGGTTTGTTAAGTAAGAAAAAGTAAATACGATGTCTGCTTGCATCGTCAGCGAGGAACCTTTTTTTAGTCGAGTCGAGAAGGATTCGACTCGTGCCAGATGAGGGCTAACCATCTTCGCGCGTTATTTGCCTGAATCGTGTCTGAATTATGTTCTCTGTTACGTGTGATGCGGAATGTGAAATCGATTTCCAAGGAAATAGAGATGTTTCAAGACTAAATGCGAAGGATGAAATAGGGAAGCTGGAACCGTCTTTTCAAGGTAGAGAGTGAAAGTATTCTGCAAGGAAGTCATGCCACGAAAAAAAAAAAAATAAAAAGGCTCCATGGACGAAATCCACTCTCTACGATCGTGCTTCATACCAGGAAATCGGACCGAATTCGGCCAGACTCGACGGAGGGAAAATGGGAGGCTGTGCGTTATGGAGCGAAAACGGCGCCCTTGGTGGAGATTGGGCTCTGCTCCGTTTCCATCTCCATCTGCTTGCGGGGGAAGAGCTTCCTGCGAGCCACCCTATGGAAGTCGTGGTAGGTGCACGGCCCCCTAGGTGTCACGTCTCGCGTTCCACCCTTCACACGATCGAGAGATCCTCTTCGTCAGCCCTCTAGATGTCTTTTGTTCGCGGCCGCCCCTCTTTCCATTTCATTCTGATACCCACGAACTAGAGGTAGAGTTATGTTTACATATTAACTCAGTAATTTAGGTTCTAAATTCCCAGAAATGAAGGCCATTGTCCTAATATCGCACGCTTCTGAGGAGTCAAGTTTTTCCCCCTTTCTCACCTCCGAATGGGGGGAGGTAAGGGAAGCGTGAGAGCTGAGAATTCTGAGAGTTGCTACTATGAATTGCAGCGCATCTTTACGTTTTACGTGTGATAAGCGTTGTCCTATCCTCCCTCCCTATCCTTGGGCTATGAGAGCCATTCCCGATCTCTCGATGTATCAGTATCTCTATTCCGTGGGATCCATGGAGATTGTAGAAGCAAGAGGGGCCTCCCCTTTAACTCGGTAATTCAACTTGAAAGCGCCCGGAAACGAAGTCCAGTGCTCTAGGATCTCACGCACCTGGGAGACAGGTTTCCCCATTCATCCTCCTCGAGGGGGGGTGGGGGGCGGAAGAGAGCCGAGAGCCGACGAGCGACATCGTAGGAATCATCACATTAATTAAAATGGAAACGGACACGACGCCTACATCTGTGAGCACCAAGAACTCCTTCTCACTCGATGCGATTCCGTCGTCGGGAATGGCCCCGAGAGAGCGGGAACTGCAACGAGTTTACGTTCCATTTCGGGTCCGGCCGAGTGTTTTCTCATCCCGTACTCGGCGCATTCGCGTTACTTGTAACGCGAAAGAATGAGGGCGCGAAAAACCGTCTCCAAAAAGCTTTTTGCATGGATCATCGATACCGCCGAAAAGGGCATTCGCATCGCTACGATGCGTTCCCGTTCCAGCGAGACGTTTTCTTTCGAGTGTTTTCATCGTTCATCAGTTCGCTCGATGTCGGCCGACGCATCTCGTCGAGACCGAGGACCGAATTTTTTCGAATCATTTAAATTCGATTCCGTCCGTGATTCGCCTTCCATCCGCAGGTCCTTGCAGAGCGAGAGTGGATCGGACGGATCGGCCGGAACGAGTCCCCGTCGACCCCGAATTCCGTCCCGAACCGACCGCGAACGAAACGGGGACGAAAAGCCGCGAAGGAAAATCATCCGCGCCGATCCGAAAGACAGGAGACGAAAAGCGCCGGCGAGAAGACGCAGGCGAAGGCGAACAAAAATCCTCCGTCATCGAGAATTTTCTGCTCTGTCGATCGCGTCCCGTTTCCCTCGACGCTCATCCTTCTTCCTCGCTGGCACTCGCATACTGCGCGTCGAAAGACTCGTTTCTATCCCGTCACTGACTCACTGGCTCGAGAGTGCATCAGGACTCCATGGAAGAAAGCGTCGCACCGAGGTAGGGCTTTCCGTTCACTTTCCGATGGACGAATCGAAAATGATATGAGAGTTCCTCCCACCCCCTCCCACCTCCCACCCACCCGCTGCGCGTCTCCCCCGTCTGCCCCGCCTTCCGAAGGCCGAGGTGGAGGTCATCGGGCTGGGGTGGGGGTCATCGGGACCGTGCGGACTCGGACTTTAAATGCCTCTTTAAATGCAACTGAGAAAACGTGCTTGCTCGAAGGCCGGAAATCGACACCGAGAGGAATTTTTTGCTCCTCGTTCCTTCGCTTGACCGATTGATCGCGGATCGCTGAAGATGTCGTGAGCTGTTTCAATATTCAAGCCAGGTTACGTCTCAAGTAATGGTCTAAAAATTCGAAAGTATTTCAAACCGGAGCAGGTTAAATATATAGCGTGCGCTATTCTGGCCGTTAGCTAGGCCGAGCGACAATCGTGAGTTTTGTGTGTGTGTGTGTGTGTGAAACAGCTCCACATGCCAAACGCTTTCAGAAATGAAATTGGGGTTTCAACAGAAATCTTCCTGATCATGCGAGGAAGTGCTTTGAGAAATGAAATTTGCAAATCGACCTCACAAAAGGGAGGGAGGCAATATCACGAAAAATCGGAGTTTTGTTCCGGTCTCGTCATCTTTCGGATGGTTAAGGAGACGACCATCATGTGTGCATCACAGTGGTCGAACAGAATAAAGCCGCCTAAATTAATGTATCGGGTGTTGCACATAGATAGCCCCCCCCCGTCCCCACATTTCATTTTCACAAGTGAAACTGATTCAAGGAAGACTAGCGGCCTACGGCCGCTACGCTGGCCGTCTAATAGGTGGAAGTTCGAACCGTCTATTGTGAGCATAACGTCTCCTTGACAATCCTATGTTCATCGCATTACCCATTCGGAACTGAACCGCTTCATTACATTTAAATACAAATAGCTTATAGTACACAGGGATATTCTGTTCCTAAACACCATCATCATGATATTCGAGCTGATTGTCACAATCGCCATTGTTTAGCACGTTTCATGAGACTCAAGACGACATTGCTGATTTCGTCTTTCCAACACATTCAGCAGTCTTGCATCACCGATTAGCTCATCGGCTATTAGCGTTAGTGTACTTTACAGACACCAATGATTCTGAAACCGTTTCGAAGAACTTGTTCGACGGCAGAGAGGGAAGTTGGTGCATATGCGGCACAATGCTAAAGATTAATTCCTGAAAATGCTCAACCTTGCATCAAGTTGCTTAGCTGGCTGCACAGCTCTCATATTCCGAATCTCAGCATTCGCTGCCTCTTGGTGTTCGGCGGTCTGAGCGGCCCTAAGCGCCCTGCGTACATGTGCTTGCTGTTTATCACCGATTCTAACCATTACGGCTAACACCGATTTAGGCACTTCGTACCGCAACTGCAGTGGCAAACGTTTTTTCCGCGTCAGCACCAACAGTTTTTTGCCAGCAACAACTGCCTCATCGCCGTCCTGTGGGAACTCCTCCAACATTTCTTCTTCGCGTTCAATCTCACCTCGCAAAAATCGCCACCATTTTGATGGGAGGTGCACCTCGTTTGCGCGACATATGAGGAGAGACTTTATAGACTACTACTTTGACTTCATCAATCATGAGAACTCAAATAAATTGGTCATGAAACGCAAGTAGAAAACTATTGCATGGAAGCGATGGCGCGAACCGCCACGTTTGACCTAACGGAAAAAATAATACAGAAAATATACTTCAGCAAAGAATGCATTCAAATGCATTACTTGCAGTCGATCAGGAAAACGTGACACGCATTCAGTTCGTAGCACCCTTTGCTTGACTCGGGTAAGTATTAAGCCTAAGGCTCAGACTGATATAGCCCCATGGACCTGGCGCTTTGAGCGGCGGATGGTCTAGCCCATGGCCAAGGATGGCATAGCATAATGGACCTGNAAGGCCTTCCCTTGGGGTCCTCTACAATAACTATAAGCCAGAATTTGATTCTAGGGGGGTCGATTTTCATCTTCCCTTAGTACCTTAAAGTATAATGTGGACTGGAAAGGCGTAGCCTTGTAAGCCTGGCGCTTTAGGCCGCGGATGGCCTGGCCTATGACCCAGAAAGTTGTTGCATCGTAGGCTCGTTGGGGGTGACAACCCCGACCATCACTGCTACCACCACAACTTTTGACCTCTTCGAATTAAAGTACTCCGTATTAGATTAGATTGGATGATAGCTTGGAAAGGTGCAGCCTTGTAGGCCTGGTCTATGACCCAGGATGGCATTGCATCGTAGGCCCGCGCGTTGGGGGTGAAAGCCAAGGCCACCACCACCACCACCACCGCTGCAGCTTTTGCCCTCTTCGAATTAAAGTATTAGATGAATCAAAATCGACCAAGGCAAAAGAAAGGGAAACCTCAACCTAATCCTAACCTCAACCCAACCCTAACCTCCAGGCTCTCTCCCTCTTGCCCATTTTAATTACGGGAGTTAAACTATCTTGCTATTGACGTGTACCAGTATTGTACCTTCGGGGATGGATGGATGGATGGATTTTACATAAACACCGCGATTCGGTCACTTCTTTGTTAGACTTGCATCATGTCTAATTCTAATTATGTCAATCTGTCTCTCTTCAGGAGCTCCGTGAGAATTAACGTCTTGGTGTTCCTGGCTGTGACTTCGTCCACGATGGTGTACTTCGTCTATGTTCTCTTCCACCGGTCGTTCTCCCCGCCTCTCGTTAAGGGGAAGGAAGACAATTTGAAGCCTGGGAAGGGATGGCAGAGGGTGTCCGGCCTCCCTTACCGGATGCACGTCTTCTCCGCCTTCTACGACGTTCGGGTCGGGGCGATTCCAAGGGTCGAGGTCATCGGGGTCGTGAGGAACGAGCAGAAGCCCGACGTGGAATGCCTTTTCCGGTACGAAGACGACACCACTGAACGGGTGAAGCCTGGAATTCGACTGAAAATCGATCCCGATAGGAATTACACGACTTGTTTCCTCTCCTGTCCGGTCGATGTCGAATCGCAAAATGTGCCGCAGACGGTCTCAATTTTAAAGCCGGGGTTCCCGGCGAGCAATCGCCTGAAGATTCAAAAAAATTCTCTCCGGAAACCCGAACGACCCATGGGCCTGTGCCTTAAGCCACTTCAGAACGGGTTCAACAGTTGGAGTCTTCTTCTGGAGTTTGTCGAATTTTATCGGATGATTGGGGTGAATGATTTTCGATTTTATAATCACTCGGTGGGTCCTCAGGTGAACTGTCACTTGGAATCCTATGCAGTAGAAGGCTTGGCAGAAATTGTGCAATGGAATCTGCCTCATACGGTGTTCGAGACCTACGCAGCCGCTCAATTTGCCACTTTCAACGACTGTATCTATTCGTTCATGGGAATCCAGGAGTACGTTATCATAGTTGATGTTGACGAATTCATGGTCCCCAGAATCCACGACAATTTATTGGGGTTGCTGAAGGAAGAAACAGCGGCGCACCCCCAGGCTGGGGCCTTTTTGTTCAGTAATACGTTTTTCTACCAGCCGCACAATGACACCGGAAACGGAACGCGCGAAGATCCGATCATTTTCCGCAAGTTGACCCGGACGAAAAAGAAATTCATTGGTTATGACCGGGCCAAATACGTGGTTTTACCGGAACGTATCCTCGAGGCCGACAATCACCACGTCCGAGATTTCCTTCCCGGTTTCGAGATGGTCCCAGTGCAAGAGGGACTGGGTCTCCTGCACCATTACCGCGCGGAATGCGAAGTGCCCGGTTGCCTGACCCTTCCCAGCACGAAGGACGAAACCGTCCTTCGTTTCCGGGAGAAGTTCCTGCCGAGATTCCGTGCAGCGAGGGAGAAATACCTAAACCCTTGTCTGCGAAGGACATCGAACCGAAGCGAACCGAGTCGAGAGTGAAGAGTCGACCATCGATGACGACGCTGCTTGCTCCAGTTTCCGTGGAAATTTTTTTTTTTCTGATGTCTTTCAGGGGTTTCAAGGATGGGACGTTTTCGAGGGATGAATAAAACCAATTGAGAGTGATTTGCAGGAGCAATCGACACGATTTTTCTTGCCATGCGTGTAATTGGCGTGCCTCAAAGTCGTGCAAGTTAAGAAATGAGATTCGTTTCGAAAAGGCTTCATCTCTCCTTAATTGAAACCTCGATAGTGAACTCCACGGGAGAGTGGTCCGACGCCTCCAGAGCATCCCGCTGCCCGAGCGAGAATTCCTGGCCGTAGGGCCTCGCTCCGCCGCACCCGAGTCTCCCCAGGAGGGCGGGATCCCCTCGCCACCGCTCCAAGGATTGGGAGGTGGATCGAGGCAAGGTGGATCGAGTACTAGGTGGATCACGTAGAGAAAGGACCTATTGGCCAGTAGGACTCTCTCACTGCTTGGCCATTGTTTGGAAGGCATTGTACGCCTTAGTTGATTTCACATCTCCTTGTACATTTCGTATAGGAAATTTTCAACTCGATCTAATTCCAGTAAGATATGGGCTGAGCCTGCAGAAAACGAAAAATTACACTTTTCAACATCAAAGTGATATTTAGAGTACAACGGACGCCCTTTTCGCGATTATTTCATCTTAATTTTTGCTGCTTCAAATGGTTTTCTGATAATGTCGATAAATTTTATTTGCAGGAACGTGTCGCCAGAGTTAATTTCTTCTCTATCTGTGAAGGAAATCTTTCCGAAGCGAAGCGTCGTTTTGAAGACGGGTGGATAGGGCTAGGTCGGGCTCATGGAGATATTATCCCAGGTCGACGGACCTGACTTCACCCGACTTTTGACTGTGGGGTTTCATTTAAAGATCAGGTATAACCCGAAAGTTCGCGCTCGGTCATTGAATTGAAGCAACGAATCACTGAGAAGATCGCTGGAATGTCCGTTCGGTGAAGGCTTGCGTGAGCGAGCTCGATGGGGCTTAATATCATGCCCAGTAATTACAGTTATTTCTATGTCGAATAAATGCATTTTTTTTCAACGTTGCTCATTCGTGCAAATTAATGCCTTCCTTGCTGAGTCATGGTTGTTCAAAGTCGTTCAGTGACTTTTGACTCAGCCTGTAAATGTCACTTTCGATCCCCCATTTAGGGAGCGCACATCAAGAACTCCTCCAAGGCCGAGCAACGGACTCGACGAAACACGCGTGTCGCGTTGAGGGATCCCCTCCGTTCGAATCCCCGAACGAATCGATTCCCGATTCCGCTGCCACGAAGCACGCATGACGAACTGTTCTTACTTGAGGCTCCGGGAATCGCGCAAAGTGAAAGATCCCAAAACCTCTCCGAAAGGACTTACGATTCTTCGATGTGTAAATACGTCTTCATCCATGTGACATTTGACGATAACGTAACGGCCCGGCCGGCACGACAAGCAGTGATTGGCCAGGCCGGAGGGCTTTCTCATACACGAGGGAAGAGCTCCCTGTGAGCCGTCCCGTGGAGGCCGTGGTAGGGGCAAGGCCCCCTAGGTGTCACGCCTTACCTTCCATCCTTCGCCCCGATCGAGAGATCCTCTTTATCAACCCTCTAGATGTCTTTTGTTCGCGGCCACCTCTCTTTCCATTTCATTCTGACACTCACAAACTAGAGACAGAGTTATGTTTACATATTACCTCAGTAATTTAGCTTCTAAATGCCCAGAAATGAAAGCCATACTTTAAGATCGCACGCTCCTGAGGAGTCAAGTTCTCCCCCTTTCTCACCTCCTCTCACTTTCTTACCTCCGTAGAAGAGAAGATCCTTAGCTAGAGTCCACACCCAGGCTTTAGCTTGTCCTCACCGTGCTTTTTTTCGGTCAGGTCAATCCTTCACCCCATCTGCCGGGGCTCTTTGTCCCGG
>CAJPEV010005726.1:2867-13510 GCA_905338385.1 Darwinula stevensoni
GTGTGTTTCCTGATAACTCGAACTTCGGATGACTCGAAACGATTTGCCCGGTCCCTAAAAGTTCGAGTTAACGAGTTTTCACTGTACTTCAAGAAACATATATTTGTTTCCATGAGAAAAATTAATTAGGTATTGCTCTTTCTTCTGAAGACATGGATGATGTCGCATTATTGCGTGCTCATCAGCAGTGTTCATAAATAGAAACCATTCATTAAAAAGAAAGGTCAACTGCATTGCCAACGCGGAATCCTAATTCCAAAGGGTTTTCTCACTTAAATTGCTGAGTGAGAAAAAAATCCAGAGTCATTAAAAAGTCATATGAGAATCAATGACAGGTCAGTTTCGCCAGAAATTCTGTCTTTTGATGACTTCAACTACATTTGAAATAAGCAAATATATTTCACAATACATTTATTGAATTTGTATTTGATCAGTGTGCCTACAACTCAACGGGAAGAAGGACGCTCTCCAAAACTCATCCGAAGATCAGCTGCAGCCCGATGCCGCACCCCATCCCGTAGGCATCAAGCCGTCTTTGCTTCAGAAATGAAATAGTCCGGCATCGCTTAAGGAGGAAGGCTGAAAACCACTTCTGAACATGAGCTGAATACTTTCCCAAGACCGAATTGCAACCATACTTGGAGCAAGGAAAGAGAACCTATGAATCCTTCAAGCAGATTCTGCAGAATACTGTCTGGGAGCCCGAGACGTTTCTGTCAGATAGCTTCATCGAAATCGCAAGTGCTTGCAACAAGGAAAGCGACATGACCATGTTCTACTTCGAGGTGAGAAAGCTCCATGACACTCATTGAAGGAATAGTGACTACGCGTAACGATGTGTAACGATGATTCCTTCTGGTGCATGAATGCCACCCGGAAATAACCCCCCCCCCCCCAAGAATGGCGGAAGAATTGCAGAAAAGTGATAACCGTTATATTCCCGTAATATGAAAGATGCATTTATTTTAGCGACATTCCATGATATTGAGTGGTGTCATTTGATAAAATTCACTGAAATGTTACGAAAATAAAAGAAGCCCGACTTCAGAACATTCCTCAATTCAGAACATTCAAAGAATACTACGGGCAACCCCTTCTCCTGTATAAGATGATTCCCCTCTCTAAACAATTACATTGAACAATTTTTTCTCAATCAACAACTACGCCTTGATGGGGTAGAGCATGAGGAACGAATGCAAATGAGACTCCGATTTGGGACAATTATCGATATAATTTGCCAGTTAATTTTTTTCCCTTCGACGCTCACCTACGCAAGCATATGAAAACAATGTATACATAGTAGATTTTTGCAATTAGCGCTCCCAGCTCTCAATCGAGGTATAACAAATATGAATTTCTCTTCATAAAGGTGCATTCAAGAAGTAAATAATTGGCTCATAAGTATTATGAGCCAATTATGAGCAAAATTGACACATATTTCATACTACCAGTATGGACTGATATTAAAGGGATACTTTTCAAATGAGAAGCGTCGCTCTTTAGAAGTGATTCTTCCGAAGGTATTTCTTGCCCGCTCCGTCAGGTGATTTCCCGAATGCACCTGTTGTATTTTGGACATCTGACCTTATTGCGCTACATTGTTGAAAGGCCCAAAAAGAGAAATTTCTCAGCACCCACGGGATCCTTGCGAGCTTCTCGCGGCATCCCTTGGTGCGACGACACAGTTTGAGAGCCGATCCTCTACACATATTTCATCATCTTTTGTGAGCATGAGTCAGCTTTTTCTTGAGGCGTTATATTCTTCAGGTTGATTTTTTTGTCAGATAATGTGACGACTCTGATGAGACAGTTGCGAAAATAATTACTTTTTAAAATCATAAGATCATCATGGGAAAAAAAGCATAGTATTATGGCAACAACAGTAGTAATAGTTATTTTCCATCATTTTAAGACGTCGATACAACTTCCAGCGCTTGGTTCTTTTGCCTGGTAGAAATCCGAAAGTCAGAACGGCCTTCGAAAATTCTCAAGATGAAAAATCGCTTTCCTCTTCTGATGAGATTTGCTTGCGCTTGAAGAATCACGACAATCAGGTGCGACTATCAGCTTTTTCCCGGTTTCTCTGCCCTCTGACGTGACAGGAACCTTCCGTCCTTCGACTCCGGAGTTGGCCTTATCGTTGGCGTAGGTCATGTTAATGGATTTCTTCAGATCATGAACTTTGACGGGCTGGGTATTGTCTTCAGTCGCAATTGCGGTCGTCGCTTTCCCTTTCTTCGCGCTCGCAGTACCCAATCAACGCTGTTGCCTACGCATCCACTCTCCCCGGGAATCTGGGGAGAAAGCCCTATCATCATTACGTCAGATCATATGTATGTTTTTGGGATCAACGGGAAAAGATCTAATGATTTATGTCCCATTTTTGCCCCAACAAGTTCCACTTAAGGAGATGTGATGGCTCGAAATACGCAAAAAGGACATTAAAAAAAAATTCGGTTGCACGATGCCATTTTCTATGCAGATTGGCAAATAAAAATAAAAATGTTTGCAGAATGTCTGTCATTTACTTGAGTAGAAGATGCGAGCAATTTGAAAGCAAATTTTTCAGTCATACCTCACATTTTAATTCAGACCCCACCTCAAAATTTCAGCCGTTATGTTTCCTTTTGCTTTCGGTTATGAGAAGAATTATTTTGAAGAACGTATAATGAGAAATGTATGGCTCTTTGGCCTTAAAAGAAACTGTAGAAATTGTGAGTTTGTGTCTGGATATAAATGTGCGGTATGCGTAAAAGAAACATAAATGAGCTTTGAAATTGCTCTTATCTTGAAATCATGTAAATTGCAGCCATTCGGCAAATTCTGTCACCTTGGTTGAACCCTAAATCCTTTCTCCTAACAGTGAATATCCCGCGCTGTAACGTTTCGTCACTTTACTTACTTTCTGAAAGAATAATGATTCGGATCCATTGGAAGAACCATATACCATTCATTTGGTGTAGATAATATTTTCTTAAAATGCCAATTTCAAATGTTGTGGTAACTCTTCCTGATCTTGTGGGCTGAGAATTCTTAAAGATCCCTTACAGTTGCTAAGTTCATTCTCAATGTGTCCCGGCAAAAAGTTCAGACGGGAAATATTGCTGGTTTTACCCGGCTTGTGATGGACTTTTCCGGCAGGTGGATTGCGTGCAGGAAACGTAACTGGTTCCAATCGGGAATTGGATGGAAAATTATAAATCCAGAAGAATACAGCGTGGGATCGAGCTAGATCTTGTTGGTTCATTCCAGCTGGAAACGGCATGCCGATTTACGACAAATTCTTGTTGGAAATGCTGCAGTTCCAGCGGGAAGTGCAAACTTTACTGATGGAAAGCTTCCTGTTTCTAGCTGGAACTTTTTGCTTCGGGAGGAAAAATGGTTCAATGTTTGTGGCTCTGGTGTTAGTAGGCTAATAATTTCAGGAATCTCATCTCTTCGTCCGTGTGACCATCGAAGCGGCAGGACTTGTCGACTCCGAAGTATTCGCCTAGTCGAATCCATGTACCAGGTGAAGTCGATGTAGTCGACTCCTTTGGTGGTGACCTACCTTATACATTCTACCAAATGAGCGCACTATTCGACTGGTTCCACACTGATTTGCGCCCAACGGATCCTAGAGGGTTGATATTGATTTCATCGAGCCAACGGACACCATTCCATTTTTACTAATTGGAGGCGCTAATGAATGCGTCCAAGCTCATTACGGGGCTTCATCTTCTTGGGTTGGCCTTACTCAGGGCGCGACGCACGGTATAGACACTGACATACACTTCGGCTGTGTCTTTCAGCACTTGCTGCTGCTGTCAGTAAAGGGAATGCATTCCCTTTCATAAAAAATTCGAAGTAAGTTTAATAAACATCTAAGTGACTATTTGAGATGGTGTTATTCTGAGATTTAACTTTTTTTTTCATTTAGCCCACAAAAAGCTGCACCCAGATCGTTTCTTACTACCTGTTTGAAGGACCGGAAGCGCTCGGTTTTGCGATCGTGACCCACCTGCAATTCCTGCGATTGAAAATGTAATTTGTTGCTTGAGAAGTAACGGAGAAATTGATTTCAATGAAGTGGGTCATCTTAAAGATACCAGACTTTTTAACTTTTCATTATTGAACCACCATAAGCAACGATTCATGCCTGATGGAGTCAAAAACGGGGATATTGTATCTATTGGTTCCACAAAGGAACATTCGTGATGTGAATAGCAAACAGCTATTGAGACGTTGTCGGACTCCGCCTTTTCTCACACCATATGGTTGCTTCGGATGGCTAAGGAATGTTATTCATCTGTGCTTTTCGGAATGTCGACAATAAGAAATTGGACACGGAAAATTTCGATGAAGACGAAGAAGAATTTCAGCTATTTCTGCAGTAGAAAAAGACAATGTAGTGAATGTCGAAAGGGACTTTTACTACGTTTATAACGCGGAGCTTTCACCTTCAACATTTTCCAGAGCGGCATGGGATTCATGAGAATATTCAAAGCTAAAATAATGATTTTCGAATTTGACCGTCATTGCAGTCGGTCATTCAATGTTTCAGATTGTACGAAATCGTACTCAGAAAATGCTTCTTTGTTTTCATAATCACGGATGATGGACTCAAACCCTAGGTTACAGATGTCTTTCACCATCCTCTTCTTTTTTAGGAGATTCCAGTTTCGAAACTTGTTCTTTAATGGTCCGGATTCCTCTCCTCCTAGAGTTCGTGAATCATGAGAAAGACGTGATGGGTTTTCGAAACGATACCAGAATCGCGTGGAGGCATTCATGGCATTCTTCGTTCACCGTTTATCACGAATTCCTCAATCTCGAACGCTCCAGAATGAGCGTGGGATTGGAGCTCTCTCTGACAAGACCGACCATTTCTCTTAGACCGTCGAAGTATCACTTCATGAAGTTTCTTTACAATGAACCCTTTGACGTCGGATGACGCGTGTACGCGTCCTGCGGGATTAGGTACTGATAGCGCCTACTTTAAGCCGAATTTCTTTTGTAAAACGATGCTCGAAATCCCTGTGAACGATACATCATACGATTCAATCATATGATTCCTTGCATTCTTCTGCATTAGTAAGTGAGTAGCGATGGCATCAAGACGTATTTCAAGAAGATTGAACGACGACGAAATTTCACACCTTCTGAACGACCCAAATTTTGACCCAAAACAATCCCGACGTGAAAGGGTTAAAGCGACGAAGGTGGGTCAATAAATTTTCATGTAAGACAGCCCTTGCCTTACCTCATCACCCTTCCCAGTTCTCGCTACAATGGAATCGAACTACAACGAACCTGACATATCGATTGGACGGAGGCAATGTCTGTCAGGAGGTGCTGGAGAAGGCGAGGTAGGTCGAATCGCAATAATTGTCCCAAAACACGATGGAGGAAACTGTAATGTACTCCTTCACTGTTTTCACGATGGTCACGTCGTCCATGCTCCAGATCAGGTCGTTCCCCATCGGGATTGTCACTTGGTAAGTCAGTCGGTATCTCGGCGTGATTTCCTGAAAAAATGCATTTCGAAAAACCTGTTCGGGGTTATAAAAAGAGTAAAATGATATATGAAACGATCCATGTCTCACAAAGATGACTTCCGAGTGAAGAAAGTTGGGATTCCACTTTGCGGAATGTGGCACGTGATCTCAGTCTTCCCAGAAAACCACGTCAGCTGAGACGTTCACCACCGACTGCAATGCACAAAGTAATGTCCACATATAACCCAGCAGACACAGCAACATGAGCGTACAGAACTTCTCTTTTGACCCTGGCAACGTTTGAGAATTAATTCACTTCATGAAGTTCGAAGCACTCAAGTCATCATATGCGTGCAACTGCCGTCTAACGCCATCATCGTCCGTTTATGCAGATGATAATGCTGTTTGAACATTTCACAAGAACATTGTAACCTAGACCGTGGAGAACCTTAGGGAGAGTTCGGAGGTGCCTTTCGAATTTCTCTATGCATTCGTCTAAAACCTTGGGAAACGCAGAGAAGTAATTGAGATTCTTCCTTATTTGAACAGCAATTGTTGAGATATCGGCAGTAACATATACATTCTTGGGGACTTTTTGTCTTTCGGATTCATTTAGTAATCGTCATAATGAATTCTAAATTATATCAGTTAAGTTTAGGGTCAGTGGCTCCCCTGATACCATGTTCGGCGCATGTGACGTGAAGCAGGAGTTCTAAATCTTAACAAAATTGGTATCTTAATCCCCAATGTAGACACCGACGTGTTCGGAATGACGCGCTGAATCATTGTTGATTGTAGATTCCATGTTACATGAACATTGATTCAACGTGGTTACCGTCACCTTTTATTCACCTTCATTGGGCAAACATTCATTCAATGAAAGACCATTAACGGTCGAAGCAACTCAGTAAATGATTTTTTTTAATGCCTTGCTCTATCAGGGTTGGCAATTACTTCAGCCGATCTACGAAGAAATATTTCTTTCAAGAGGAACGTTCATTTTAGAGCAAATGAGACAGTGGTTGAAAGGCCCTCGAATTTCATCACTTCAAGCAAGCAGAATTTCATTTTCGATTCGCATAACAAGGAACAAGGATTGAATTCCTGTGTCAGTATGTAAGTCATCATGGGCTTAATGTATGAGAAGTGACGTGACGAAACGGGTTAGATATATTATAATTAAGCTTGAACTGTAATGGCTGCTGAAATCATTCCTATTTTCCTTGCTACACATACAGAATACATACAGAAGTGTTTTGCTTGGATGGTCCTGAGGGTATATGGTCGAAATGTAGTGTTTCCTATATGAATCTGCTAGTTTTTTTCATTACTGCGTAACATGACTACCTGAGTATGGTAAATGCCTTTGGCACGTATCGAAGTTCTATAGGTATTGGTATACGGTTGCAGGTAAATTTGCAGGTCATCTAATGACCTTATGTCCTCGGTGTCCAAGCCGAAATGAATTACAATGCGGGGTCTGTTCGATCGGAGCAGAATGACGGAACGACCACAAGTCCCCAATCCTATTCGCATGCAGCAGCGACCAAGTCCAGCAAATTTCCAAAGCCATCAGGCGAATTTCGCGGACAATCTTGGTCTGAATCATGCGAATGTCGCCACGAAGATAAGATCATGCGGGAGAGAGGGGGCGACAAGGAGAATTCGATTTCATGAGTCCAGAAGTTGCCACCCGCATCAATGGAGGTTGGTGGACTCTGAATTGCCATCGTTATTATATTATGATGTAAATTATAATAATTGATTTTATATTTTCAATTGACGATGGAACGAAATTTAATTCCTTTGTCCCGAACATGTAAAATCTAAATTTTTCTTCTGAAGGAACTTCAGAATTCAAGTCTGAAAAATGAAGGATGTGTTTATTTATTCTCTCTTTATTGGAACATAAATATTTCGTAAACTAATTTAAAAACTTAACTAAATACCCTCCTCGAATGTTGAGCAACTTATCGGAATATTTTATTCCACTGTGCGAACTCCTAAAATAAAAAATGGCCTTTTTATGTTACTCAAGGTCAAAGGTCATGGACACTGTTTAGATGAAATTAGAATCATCCGACAGGAAAAGTGAAAGGGATGGATTGTTTTATCCATCCCTTCTCGGAGCCTGAAATAAGACTGAAATGAGACTGAAATGAGAGGATTATTCGTGTATAATGAATACCTAATGCATTTATTTTGCACGAATAATTCTCGAGAAAGGTCAAAACATTGCAATGGTTGGAATCGCGTCTAATTCCCCCCCCCCCCCACATGCAGCAGGATCCCCAAAATCTCATGAAATGAGATCGAATGTTGATGAGATGGAAGGCCTCCTATGGAAACAGTAATGCCATGCTATCGAGCTGGAAAATGTCCGAGTTAGTTCTAACCACCGAACTTTTCTTCAAACCTAAAAAAAATGAACCCAAGAGTCACACCTTCTCTGATGCCCGCCTCAACCCTTCCGCGTGCTCGATGAAATACACGAAGCTGTCCCGGCAGGCCTTCGGGAGGAGAAGGTCGAGCACCAGGGAAGGGACGAGAGCCAGGTGGACGTCCACGTGGTAGACCCACTGGACGAACGTCCTCTCGGGATCACCAGGGAGCGGGGTGTGGGTGAAGCCTTGGGGATAGATCGTCGCACAGCGAAATGACAATTGCAAGTGTTTCTTCATTGATCTGCCCGTTTCCATTCAGTTCCATTTCATTTTTTTTTCACCGAGAGAATGAAGATACAGCATGAGAATATCATAAGAAAATACTGGGAAAATGCTGCAAACTATGTCGAAAAGAGCCTGTAGTATACTAAGTAGCTTAAATTACTCAATTCGAACTTAGTGGAGCTGGAGAAGAATTCCATAGGCAAAAGCCTCCAGACATACAGATCTCTCGTGTTCTCGGAGAATGCAAATGATGGGACACGATCTGCGCAGGGTCCGTGCAGCCGCTCACCTGACGTATCGATCGGACAGAGGAAACGCGGGCCAGGTGGAGCTGGAGAAAGCGATGTGCGTGGTGTTGCCCTCCTTGCCCCAGTACGTGACGATCACGGAGTCCCTGCTCCAGATCAGACCGTACCCCAGCGGCGCCGACACTTGGTACGACAAGCGGCATCTCGGCGTGATGTCCTACCGGGAGGGGAGGGGGGCAGGGGCAGGAATAGTAACGCCGATTTTCCCGCAGAAATCTCATAGTTGCTAGCGTAACTCACGAGGATGACTTCGATCAGCATGAGGTTGCGATTCCATTTAGGGTAATCCGCCCCGTGGTTCCAATCCTCACGGAAGATCACGTCTGCTGGGACGTCCACCACTGACTGCAATGGTCAAGATTCAGGCCACGTTATCTCCCCGGGACATGAAGTCATTAGAATATTCCCTTTGTTAATTTTGAAATCGACAAGAAATTCGCGACTGCGATAATGAAGTCGGGAAAGTCGAAATGCTGCAGAGCAAAGAGCCACGTGTTTCTCTATCATCTAATTAGATCACGTTCGATTCCTGACACGAACTGCTGGAAAATCATTTCTTACTGTTCTCATCGGTCTAAGTTTGTTTCCCAGAGGCGATTATTGCTTTTTTCGACAGTATTTAGCAAACAAGGGCGGTTCATCCCATGGCATGCAGCAATCAACTGAGCGTCTCGGGGTTAGGGCACCCGGAAAGAAAGGCCCCCAGAATTGAAAAAATGGAAAAAAAGCCACCTGGGTGAGAGCTTTATAAATATTAATTTATATATATGTTTACATATCCAATAAATAAAGACATTCACTTTGCAACGTTGAGACTCCTTCACGCTGGAATGTGGATATCCTCCTCGTTAATTTTTAAAGGGGTAAATTGCCACCAATCATTCAAGTAATATATTACTGAGTATATTACTCAAGTTATATATATTACTTTTAGCTTCCATTCGTTGAGAATAAAGCGATGGGAGATACTAAGCATCGCTCGATTGGATGCACTTTCTTCAAATCCATATAAATATTCTTTTCCTACTTTCACCATGGAGGGATGATAGACTTTTTCATAACATTTCTGTGAAGTTGATCATGAAATGTTCCAAAAATATATTACGTCTTTAATGACCATAACGAGATAGCACTTTCCTGACTTTGCCAATTCTGGGAGCATTATTTCCCGGTGCCATTTTTTCCTGGTGGCATTTTTCATAAACCCGTGCGAATCATCGTTACATGTCGTTACGCGTAGTCATGATTCTTTCAAGGATTGTCATGGATCTTTCTCACCTCCAAGTAGAACATGGTCATGCCACTTTCCTCGTTGTAAACACCTGCGATTTTGATGATGTCATCGGACAGGAACGTCTCGGGCTACTAGGCAGTAGCCTGCAGAATCTGCTTGAAGGATTCGTAGGTTCTCTTTCCTTGCTCCAAGTATGGTAGCAATTCGGCCTTGGGAAAGGATTCAGCTCATGTTCAGAAGAGATTTTCGGCGTTCTTTCTTAAGCGATGCCGGACTGATGCATACGGGAATGGGTACGTCTTCGGACTGCAGCTGATCTCTGGATGGGTTTTGGAGCGCGTCTTCAAGGTTCAAGTTTCAAGGTAGTTAGTGACATCAAGAGGCGATTTCGCCCATTTCGATATCACGTGTCGAGGTCGAGCGTTTCTTAATTTTAGGGTAGGCCTAACCCTCTTAAAGCTATATATTTTTGTATTTTTTTTTTTACTATCCTAGTTGCTTACTGTCTAGTACCTAACGTCAGCATTGCCCCCCACCTTTTTGCCTGTCCATGAAAGCATCTAGTTTCTTCTTAAAGATAGTCACAGAGGTCTTCGTCCCGTTGAGTTGCAGGTTCTCTGATCAAATACATATGCAATAAATGTATCGTCAAATGTATTTGCTCATTGAAAAAGGAATCGCAGTCATCAAAAGACAGAATTTCTGGCCAAAAATGACCTGTCATTGATATTTAAGTGACTTTTTCATGTTTTAGGATTTTCATCCCACTCACCAATTTGAGTGAGAAAATTACGTTTGAGTTTTAAAACCCTTTGGATTTATGATTCCGCGTGTGCAACGCAGCTTCCCTTTAAAATAATGGTTTTAATCTGAGGACACTGCTGGTGAGCGCTTAATGATGGGCCACGTAATTGCCCCCCACCTTTTTGCCTGTCCATGAAAGCATCTAGTTTCT
>CAJPEV010005727.1:0-13496 GCA_905338385.1 Darwinula stevensoni
CCCAAACTGAACTCTAAGGAGCATATAGGATTCCTTTAGGTTCCTATAGGATTCCTTTAGGAATATATAGGAATCCTACAAGACATTTTCGTAAGGGTAAATACCGCGAGTGAATCCCGCCGAGCGGGTTTCGTCGCCGTCCCTTTCGATGCGTTTCGTTCGTCTCGCGAGACGGCCCACGCATCGAGCATCCGGTCGTCGTCGTCCGAACGACGTCGAAAGCAGACCGTTTCGTCGGCCGAGAGACCGACGACGATCGCGGCGACGAACCGGAAACGGACGCGAACGGGATCGTGCGAATCCCGGTCTCGAGTCGAAGGTTCGGGCCCGGATTCCGAAACCTCCGTCGGTCGACGGTACTTTGGGAACGCGTGGACTCCTTCGGGAGGAAGAGTGCTCTTCGGCTCTCGGGGCCCTTCGTTTCCCGTACCGGACGACTCTCGTGCGCGAGGTCCCGAGACCCGTCTCGTCGGTGGCCCCATCGAGAGTTTCCGATGCGTCTCGGCTCTCTCTCTCGCGTCGGGGGACGACCGCGGAAGATCCGACGGAGCCGTCGCCGAAGGAGGACGCGGTCGCCGGGCGACGACGGCCGCAACGGTCGCGAACTCCTCCGGGAAGAGGGCTCGCGTGCGAGACGAACGGCGACGTCTTCTCGCGACCGATATGCCGCCGACGAAGACTCGGTCTTCCGTCCGACGGGACGAGCCCGTGTTTTTCTCGGAATCGATCGTCGTCCGAACGAATTCGTTCTTCCCGCACTGCGGGATGCAGGCGGTAAGCGTCCGTGCGCGTACGCCCTCTTTCCCCATCCGCGCAGCCGCAACTTTTTCCGATCGGTCGTGCTAAAATCGGCCGAAACGATCGTTTCGTCGCGACGGCATCGGCCTTCACCGCCCGTGGCGTCTTCGCTCGTTTCGAGGCGGGAACGTCCGATTCGCGTTAAGATCTCTGCAATTCCTACGACTCGGAAGAGTTCTCTTTGGATTCGGGAAGACGCGAACGATCGAACGTGGAAAAAAACGTCCGCGCTCGAAACGAACGAGACTCGAATCCACTCGCGAGATGTTTTCTCGAGATGCAAGAGCTCGGCTCGAAGAACACCCGAGAAGCTCGGTCTCTCGCGACTCGGACCCCAGACGACGATTCCACGTTCGAAATCCGACGTCACCGGCCGGTACGATGCCGCACCTCGTACGAGATACGGCAGAGAGAATTTCGTCGTATCGCGGATGGAACGTCGACGAACGTGCGGATCCGGGCTGGAATTCGTCCCCGGGCCGAGCGTGCCTCGTTTCCGCGATTTCGCTCTCGCGAGCTCGGCGTCGCGAGCTCGGGTGGCGCACGCGCGGGGGGCGAGGCGAACGTTCGCGTCTCGTGCGGCACCGAGTCCGGTACGCTCTTCTACGTGCCCCCTCACGGACGAAACCGTGGAATTCGTGAATCCGATCGCAGGCCGGATCGCGATCGCGCGATCTCGATCCGTAAAGTGCACCTCAGCCGAGCGAACGTCTGCCCTGCCGTCGAGGCCACCAGAGCTCATCGAGCCGTTATTTCTCGGGCCGTGTCCCTTTTTGCACTCGCTCCGTGCGTCGGTGTACGTCCCGATCGGTCCATCGCGGTACGAAGGAATGCGAGATCCGATTTTCGACGGCTTTCCCTCTCTTCTCCCCCTTCTCGACGGGACTCGCCGACGTTAGGCTTAGGCCCGACCGAGAAACCGTCTTCGGGTCGCGTCGAGGCCTACCTTCGTCTCTCAAAAATGATCTCAAATTTCGACTCACGGGGTCCAACTCCGTAGCGGCACGACGGAAGGCGATCGGTCCGTGTTCGCGATTTTTCGGTAGGAAGATGTTAAAATTCCTCTTCGTACGACCTACCCGACCGTTCCACTTCGATGCGACGCGTTCGGGACGTTGTCGTGCGATGCCGGTCTTCTTCAGAGGGAAGAGTGACGTTAACGGTCGCAACGGTCACGGTAGGATGAAAACAGAGAGAGTCCCCGTCCGAAAGTCAGAACGGTCAGGAGGGAGAGGCGTCGGAACGGGAAACGGGCGGTAGACGAGAATGGAACGACATCGATAGACATGTTATAGTCGCAATAGTCGTGGCATGAGGGAAACAGAGAGATACCCATCCGAGCCAGGAAAATTCGATACGTAGCAAACGCGAATGCTACTTTCCCGGTCGGGTGTGCCAC
Organism: Darwinula stevensoni; assembly: GCA_905338385.1. Taxonomy (NCBI): domain Eukaryota; kingdom Metazoa; phylum Arthropoda; class Ostracoda; order Podocopida; family Darwinulidae; genus Darwinula; species Darwinula stevensoni. Next base: position 2,198 of record CAJPEV010005727.1, read on the forward strand.
CACTGAACCCAGGGCACTCGGTCGTTCGTCTGCGTGTCATCTCCATCACCGTAAATGGTTGCACGGCCATCATTTTCACGACTCAAAATAGGGAAGACCTTGAAACTCGATCGATATCTCTCCCGTCGTCGACCACGAACCCACTTCGATCGCCATCGATGTCCACCACCTTCCTCTCGTGTTAGGGTTTTATATGCCCTTCAGCAGGGATTCACGTGCCTGTACCCTCTTCCCCTTCCTCGAGCAAACGATATTAAAAATCCATGGAATTTCGACATCGTGAGAACATCCGTTACCCCTTCTCTGTCGACAACTTAGCTTTTCTCCTCGTCTCTGTTGCCGACGAATGGAAATTCTTATTAATTCCACTCAAACTCTCTGAGCTCGTTCTCGAAGCTACATTTCGTAAGCCACCCGGTATACAGTCATGCCCGGACGGTCTTCTCCATCACGAGCCAATCTTTACCCCGCTATTTATATTTTGACTTCTAAATGCTGCTCGTGAAATCTAATGTATCGTTACGGTACGACCTTTTCGAGTCGTAGTCCGTTGTGGGGTCCGGGTGGAAATAAGATCACAAGGGGATACGGTGACGACAAAACAGGTGATTTTATTATTTTTCTCCACTCGTCCGGTATTAAAAGCAACTCTTCTTCTGGATCCGAAGGCGCTGCGGGGTCCTGGTGTCCGGGGGCCGGCGTCGCTCGGGGTCTTCCTCTCGGAGGGTCCCACTCCACCGGAGTGGAATGCCCCTAAGGTCTCCACACGAACTGCGGTAGAGAGGGGGGATAAGCGCTTGCGTCCCACGGAGGATGCCTGCTCTTTTTTTCCCGGTCTAGCCGGCCGTCGCAGGGAATGTTTCGACCGTACTCGGCAGGGCTAAGGTCGAGCCTGCTTTCGGGTCACTACGAGTCGGCACCGTTCAGGGCTTACGTCCAGCCTGACTTTTGCTGCCTCGCTGAGGGTTCCCTTTCCGTCTTTTTTTATTTTTATTTATTTTTTTATTATGGTGAATGAAATAAAGGCTGACAAAGAGGGATAAAGGAAAAATGAAGCCCAACTGGCCGGACGGGCCTCATCAGGTGCCCCAGTCTTCTAACCCTCTCAAGCAAGGAGTGTCGCGTGTTCCAATGACTGGCAGACTATTGCTTTGGTTTTTTCCCTCTTTTTCTTGAAAAATTTCGAAGGATGAGGAGGTATGTCGATGCAAGCCAGATGAGACCCTTTTTCTTTCTCTTTCTGCTGCCCCGGCGAGACTCATTCTTTCCATATGGCGTGACGGTATTTTGGCAGGGATCTGTTGATTTGAAAAAGAGATAGAAATTCTCCCTCCCCCAAGGGCTTCTTTTCTTTTTCTTTTCTTCAGTTCTCCTTTTCCTCCCATTTCCATTGGATGCAGTCGAGCAGTGTGAACAGGCTCTGTGGGAGTTATCCTTCTTGTGCTCTTCCTTCTTTTTTCCATCCTGTTGCGCAAAAGTGGGCGAAGAAATGTTATTGCTTGCCTGATTCTGTGGCCTTTGCGATGGAGTTCTTTGTTGAACAGTCCTTTCTGCTGTGCTCAGTGTCCGCCTCCCCTACATGCACGAACAAGTCATATGGCCGTTCTTCTTTCGATATGGTTGGCTGCGAAGGTTCCCTGTTCCAGGTCAATGACTTCAAATTGAAGTTGGAGTTGTTGGAGTCGTCGAGAAGGTCGTTGACGGCGTACAGGTTTGACTCATTGGAGTGGTCGGAACATATGATGTTCTTCTCAGGACAGGTGTTGCCTTCAATAGGAGAATTTCGCTCAGTGGGGATGTAGTAGCAGGTGGTGCTGTTATGGGGATCTTCTTCAGGCACTCGTTGGCTCCATCCAGATTGCAGTTCTCCATTTGCAGGGTATGGCAGACTATAGTTATCATTGAATGGTAGCGTAGGATGATGACGAGAGTCCCAGTAGACTGCATTCTCATAGGATGCCTCCTCAGTCAGTGGTGCATTCCATGCATAATGAAGATGAATGTCCCCATACGCAAAGATCAGCAGAGGTGGGTTACCTTGGATTGCAGGTGTGGCTTCGAAAACACTGAGGAGCATTGAGGGCGAGATGTGGGAAAAGTTGATTCAAAGAGTGGGAAACTTGCAGATTCAGGTTCTCCATGGTAGAATTCCATCCTCCTACTTCCTTCCCCTCCTCTCCCCCTCCGAAACAACGTCCTGCTCGGGTAGTCATGCCCGCTCGGCTCTACCTCCCTAGGTGGTGTGCACTATTCCCTCGCGCTTAACCTCTAAACAACTTCTTCAGGATACCGGAGGAAGCATCCCTGACTCCCGACATAAGGGTGGTACACGGGGACCCATCCTTCCCTCCACACATCAGATATTAGACATAATAAGTCACCGGTTTAGGTCGTGGGAAACAACGCGACGCCAAAGGCGCCATCTCATGTCAATCCAAAGAAATACACATATTCATGGGTCAGGGTTGCAAAAAAAAAAACACCGTGCAACTATATACTCGATTGGCAAACATTATGTAAACATCGTTACAATACAATTAAATGCAGGACCTAGACTATACCTTTCCATAAAAGTTTATGAAGCTCTGCGAAGCAATTGATCGGACACAGAAACCTTATTGAAAGTTCTGCCAGCTGTTACTTAAGCCAGAGAAACACGTTTTGCGATCTGATATCGGCGTAATTTGGCTGGAAAAGATTGGATTTCTTGTCCAATGAATTATATAACGTGCGACGCGGACTTTATGGCAGGGTCGAAACTTTTCTCACCTATCCTACAAAGGGTCGTATCGTTTTTAGATGAGTTGAGTCCGAGGAATATCCACGGGCAGGGTATAATAGACGCAGTTTGCGCACGATGCGAAACCCAATGGAAACGCGAAAGGAGTCGAATACGCCCGACCTGGCAGTTCTGCGGGGTCGCGGTCCCACGGGCACCTCCGACCGACGGAACACCGCGGGACACAACGGACCGCAGGGAATGTTTTCCCTCACCTGTCGCGCATCCGGGATGCATTCGAGAACCGAGGTGGTAAACAAGGAGCACGATTCCATGGAAAGTGGAGCAGGTCACACGTTCCACGACCTCTTGCTCTCTCTGACCTCGTCCTTTTCAGTCCGTTTTCCTCGATTCTCGTGACCGGACCGAAGCCATGCATCTCTTTCAGGTACGTTTTTTATTTTAAATATTATCTTACGACCACTTTCTTGAATTTACGTATTCTACTATTGATCAACTGATCACTTTGGTGGCGTTGCATGTCAAAATGCGAAATTTTGATATCCTAACGATGCGTGCACAAAATTGGAATTGGCCCGATGCCTATCTCCATGCAATATTACCCAGAAAAGAATCTCAATCGAGAGAAACTAAGGCCTAAGGCGAAGCCCTGTGTTCGTTCCTCGCGCGGAAAGAGAAAAGTCGTGAGTTGCCTATCGCATCATAAAATAGGTATTTGTTTGCAGTCAGACAAGGCACTCTAAACGAGTAGATGCTTCGGTTTGAACAGCTCACAAGTCGGCCGAAAAAAAAACCAGCACCGTCTAGTTGCGCCTATTGTCGAAACTTGAGCCACGAACTCGCAGCAGCGCACTAACCCATGAGCATCGACAGACTTAGAGGTACTCGGTGTTCTTGGCCTACACGTAGCAAGCAGTATCGCCTAGTCGGGGCCGGATTAAGGGGGGGAGGAGGGCCCCAAAGAAAATTTAAAACGTTAAATATCTGCGTAAAGTAGCGAGGGGGGATCCCAAGAATTGACTTGCCGCTGGCCTCGCAACGTCTTCATCCGGCCCTGCCTCTAGTCTTACGACGAATCCGTTCAAAATGAGGACACGAGACTACAAGGCGACTTGTTGCGTGCACCGAACCTGGAGTTTGGAACGAGTGAACTTGGCAGGGTTGCAGGTGCAAAATCACGCTTTTTCTCGAACATTTCCAGGCTCGTCACACCGATTAATCTCAGCACCGCACCTTAGATTTAAAAATGACCTCGTTGGTGCGGTTGCTCTGGTGTTTTCTCCACGACGTTTCATCTATTTTGTTAAACTCTTTCGCCGCTTTACGATGGGAGTAGATCGAGCGCAAAGAGACGAAGGTGATCGTGCCCAGTACGATCCCATTCTCACCGGCGACTCGGACCGACAAACGCGACTTCGACCGAACCCGGGCGCCAGTCCCAAACCGACTACCGCACCGCGAGCGAAACGGAAAGACGAAACGGCCACGACAAAGCGGTACGTAACGCAAAGAAGCCATCGAAACCAGGCGGCCCGTTCCGTCTCGTCGAACCCTCCACAAAGAGGGCGGAGAGCGGTCAAACAACGGTTAAGGATGAACTGGATGGGAAAGTGGGGGGGGGGGGGACTCTCGGATACCGTTATCATGCATTTCGTGGGTCTTTTCCTTCATTTTTTGGCTTCTCTTGAATGGTGCACGAGTTCCCTCCCCAACGCTACGCCGTTGGGTTGAAGCAAAAGTATCAAAAGTGTAAGTGCAGATGCGAAGCGAAACAGCGTTCCAAGGCGTCCTCCACCCTAACCTCCCAGGCTCGACACGCAGATCAGCACGCGCATCCCCCCCCCCCCCTCTCCCCCCCCCCCCCCCACCTCAAGCCATAGAGCGCCAATAGAACATTTATACCACACGCACATCAGCCCCCCCCCCCCCCTCCCCCCCCCCCCCCCCCCCCCCACCTCAAGCCATAGAGCGCCAATAGAACATTTATGTACGCCTTATGCGTCAAGCAGACTCTCCCCATCAGGCGGGCGGGTCGCCCCCCACCCCCTTCTCCATCCTCAGCCGAGTAGCACTCGGTCATGGCTGGCACGGGGTTTCGTGTGGAGAGGGAGAGGGGTTTAACGAATGTATTTACGATGAGTCCATTTTTCTCCCGAACCGAAAATATCCCTCCCTGAATCTCGAGCACATCCTCAACGTAGAGTTTAACAGCGATCATCATGCTTTTTCAAGCCTTCGTCGCACGACGACCGCTCACATGCGTCAGTCGGTCGGTGGCAAAACCGCATCGTCTCACATGGACGCCGTGCTAGAAGTGCGCTCTTAAAATGTGCGAAGACTATATTTCAATCTTCTCATGTATCAAAACTAGATTCACTGGTGTCCCGAAAACTCGTGTTACACAACTTCATGGACACACGTATACCATATCGGCCATACGAAAAATAAAAAGCATCAAGCGTGAATTTTCTTGTCCCTGTTTTCCCTTTACATCCACATTATTCAAATATTTCTCATATTTTACGTTCGAATCGACGAATCCACCTTTCACCGACGACCCCAAAATCCCATGAACCGGCTTACTTCCACATTCCAGGCGTGTTTCCTCCTGACGATATGCACCCTCCCGTCCCAGGGGATCCTGTGGGACTCGGCCTTCCCCCAGCCCCCCCGCCCCCCCCGGCCCGTCCCCGACGGAGGCCGCCCTCACCGACCGAACGGTCGCCCGGGGGCCTTTCCTCTGCCTGGGGAAATGCATGCCTCCGAGGGGAACGCACGTCGGCCTGCTTTCTCGGTTCCTCAGCACGCGAAAGGGTCGTATGCCCGACCCGCGTATGCGACGCCGGGATCCGAATACCAAGTACCCGAGGACATCTATGGGACACCCGTGGACGCCTATGCACCGCCGGCACCTGATTACCGAGCACCCGAAGAAACCTATGGCGCACCTGGGAATACCTATGCCGAACCAAACGACACTTATGGCACACCAGAGGATACCTTTTCTCCATCTAAGGACATCGACAGCCCACCCGAGGATGCATACAGTCCGCCTGAGGATACCTACGGCCGACATCAAGACTCCTACTCCCCAACGGCTCCCATCTACCAAGAAACTAAGTACTCCTATGCTCCTTCGGCACCTAAGAACACTCACCCACGACCCCAGGACGCATACGTGCCACCGTATGATTCCTACAACCGACCCGAAGGCACCTACCCTTCTCCCATACCCGCATACCATAAATCCAAGGACACCTATGTATCGCCCACAGACACTCGTGACCGAACCGAAGAGACGTACGGTTCACTCAGAGATACCTCGGGTTCGTCTCAAAGCGCCTTCTCGCAAGCGGCACCTTTTCGCCAGGAATCTCTAGGTTCCTATTCGCCACCCACAGACGCGTTTGGTCTCCCTGATGGTGACTACGCTCTACCGTATAACCTCGGAGCATCGAAGAATGCTTACGAAACATCACCGGATGCATACGACCCACCTGAGAACACCTACTCTTTGCCCGCACCAGTTTACCACGCACCTTCGGGCCCATACGCCCCAACGATAGACGCTTTCGGCAGACCCGAAGACGCCTATGCTTCTTCGGCCTCTTCGGCGTCGTCAGCCTACCACGAACCCGAGGAGACCTACGTTCCGTCTCCGAGCGGCTTCGCCAAAACTCGGAACACGTATGGCCCTCTGGTAGGCACCTACTCTCCATCTGCACCGAACGATCGCACGCCTCAGCACGAACACGGCGTACCGGTGCATGAACGTACTCTGCCCGTTCCCACTCGAGGGCCTGGAGGAAACTCCCACGACGCGTTCGAAGACGCTCGTTTTCCTCCTCCACGGACACCCACCGAACGACGACCCGGCGACGGCGACGCGGAACAAACCGCACACGACAAGCCTCGAAAAACTTACGGCTTCTCACCCGATGCACCTCGAGATGTCTACGATACGAAAGTGAATGCATTTGACCCTCCTCGAGACTTTGACGGCTCCCCGAATCTCGGACCACCCGACGATACGCACTACCACCTCGGAATCCCCCACGACTCGGACTCGACGGGAACACCGACCCGCAGCGACTCCGCCTCTCGACCGGACCCCAACGGCGACACCCCGGTCCGGGCCTACGCAGTCGTGATAAACGCAGAGGTTCCATCCCGAGGCGAGCGACTCCCACCTGCGGACCAGTACGACCCTCGCCCGTCGACCGGGCACGGATCCGTCCGTCCGGTCCGGGAGAAATCTCCCGCTTCCGTTCGCATCACGTCCGGTTATTCCGTCTCGAAGCAGCAGATTCCGCAACGATCGCGACCGACGTTCGCGGCAAACAAGGAGGAACGTTCGATATAAATCGACAAGATTCATTAACTTTACGGTGGCAATCGCATCGGCATCGACTGGAAATCGACCGGAACGAAGGGACACCTTTGACGGGTATAGTTCCGATTCTGGTACACTTATTGTGCAAATGAATCTGTGTTTTGGCTATAATGGATCGATAATGTAAAAAAAAGGCAATAATGAATAAAGAGCTGTTGGCATCATAGCTCAAACACTTTGTAACCAAGTGACCATACAAACCCATTTTGCCCTGTGTCGTTCTCTCTTAATGCAGGGATGTGCGACACTGAGATTTATGTGATTGAAAAATACTGCTGAAAGTTTTAAATGATCCCAACAACAAGAGAAAAAAAATTGTTCTTTTGATGTAGCTCACAGCATGAGCTTGGAATGCATAAATTTCAATTTCTGTATGTTTCATGGAAATTTGGGATCAACTGAGACATTCCTTCATTTCATAAAGCAGAGATTTCCACTTTATCTAGCAAACAATCTCGAAACATCATGCAACATCGTCAACGATTGGATGGGTATCATGTTAAACACAAGGTATCTGAGTCTGTCCTCTTTACAAATTGTACAAAGGAAACGACTGGAATAAATATTGAACCTGATGAACCCCGCAAAAAAAATCCCTAGACTTCCAGCCAAGACCGAGAGGATTCACTCACCCTGGATGATGTCAGAGAACAGCTGCTTGTTCTTCGCTTCCCTCGTCTGGGCCTCCATCCACTCGCTCTTCTTGATCTCGAACAGCTGGAGGCCGTAGTTCTGCCGGATGAACATCCCGTACTGCGTGGACGAGAGCGACCGAGCGGGGACGGAGGAGAGCGCCTCGGCGAGTGCGGCCCGATGCTCCACGCTCCCTCGTTTCCACAGGGCGTCCAGCGTCCTGGAGGCTTTTCCACATACCCCCTTACAGATAAAACCAGAGACACGGTAAATATACCTAGACTGGACATGGCGATCGAAGATTTCACGCCAATTTGAAGGGCTGGCGGCCATTACTGGTGGCGTCAGGAGACGATGAGGCCTGGGATTCACTGAGGCGCACGGTAGTCATGGTCAATGTGTTCAGGATTCGGATGCTACGAAAGACCACTGACTGGGTTGGGTATCACGTCTTACAATGATGAATCGGGTTTGATTACTATTGACCCTTTTGCGGGGTCTAACCTTAGGTGTGGCGGAATTTTCAAATCCTCATGTTGACCCTGAGCCTAACTACATGGGAAACTGATGATGCACCCTCTCGTTACTGAGTGCAATGAAAATAAAGACGGAATAGGTAGCATTAATCAATAGTCAAAATACCTTACTTGGTCAATGAAGACCGGGTAGGCCTAGGCCTACCTGGTCGTGGAGAGCGTCAAAACTCAGTGTAGTGTGACGTCNACCCTTTTGCGGGGTCTAACCTTAGGTGTGGCGGAATTTTCAAATCCTCATGTTGACCCTGAGCCTAACTACATGGGAAACTGATGATGCACCCTCTCGTTACTGAGTGCAATGAAAATAAAGACGGAATAGGTAGCATTAATCAATAGTCAAAATACCTTACTTGGTCAATGAAGAACGGGTAGGCCTAGGCCTACCTGGTCGTGGAGAGCGTCAAAACTCAGTGTAGTGTGACGTCACGAATAGAAAAGCTTTGCGTTTATTGGTCGATTTGACACCATGAGCGATGGCGGCTGACCCTTCTAATCGGCGTGTGGCTGCCTGGCGTTCGCCATTGACCTGTCCAGTCTAGGTATATTTACCATGGGCGTATTTCTTTGCCGTCTTCAGCAGCTCTCCAGAAGACAGGACGCATGCGCATTAGTATCAGGAGAGCAAAGAAATACGCCCCATGTCTCTGGATAAAACCATCGGAATCGTGCAGCCAATGACAGGCCGGATCATGATCACGTGATCGTGAGCAGTGAAGCGCACTGCCAACCGAACGTCTGCCCTGCCGTTGAAGCTATCAGAGCTCTTATGCCATTATTTCTATGGTCATGTCCCTTTTTGCACTCGCTCCGTGCGTCGGTGTATGTCCCAGTCGATCTATCGTAGCATGAAGTAATGTGAAAACCAATTTTCAATTACTTTCCCTCTCTCCAACCCCCCTCTTCCCCTTCTTTACGAGACTCGCTAACGTTCGGCTTAGGCCTAACCGACAAACTATCTTCGGGTCACCCCAAGGCCTACCTTTTTTCTTTCAAAGGGAACTCTATTTTCGACTTAAGGAGCCAATTCTGTAGAGGTATGACAGAAGGCGATAAGTCCATTTTCGCTATTTCTCTGGGGGAACATTTTGAAATTCCTCTCCACTTCACCTCCCTGACTGTGCGACGTCTGCGCGCTCCACCCATCCAGTTTTCTCCTGAAGGAACAGGAGTTTGACTTATCCCGTTCGATCAAAATATGAATTGCGACTCACTCTGTACGGTGATGACGTCAGCTCAATTTCGTCGAAAGTGGACTCATCTCCTTCTGTCGTACGACCAGGCATCATTCCTCTATGGGTGAATCCAGGGTCCTCGAGATATCTCATCGAGGACGTGTAACGTTAGGCCAATCGCTGGCATATTCATACTTTCCCGAGGGAATTCAGCTGCAAATATATCATTTCCTTGTTGCGGTATACACGACACACGATGCCAAACTCAAGGAATGAAGGAAGATAGTAAAATAATGGAGATGACGACATGAGTGAAGTCATACGAATGGAGAGAGCTTTCGCGCGTGTATTGCGCCATGCCGCTTGTGGGTGACGTGCATTGCTACCGAGCTGCCATTGGCTGCCGGGCGCCAGCCGGTTTTACAGTGTTTTTCACTCGATCTTCGACATTTTTTCACTCGATCTTCGAAAACGGTGCATGGTGAGGGTGATAGAGCGGATCGACGCAGAAACTAGGAGTTTCATTAGTGCAGATGTCGTGATGACATTGGCGACGACGATGATGATTAATTTCCTGCTGAAGTGAGGAAAATAAATATGAACCTTCCCAAGTACACAATATATTGAAATGATAATTTAATGTCGTAGTGAAAAACTAGGCTTTCGTGTCACCCATTACTGTTTTCCTTAATATTTCAATAAAACATGTGAAGTTTTGGGCATCGTTCCTGGGTTCCGAAGTATCATTCCCCACGCCGAACTCACGTGGGCTAGATTAGGCCTATCTAACGTGAATCTGGGATCGTCCGTCGAAGTCCGATCCAGTGTTTCTACATCGTTGAGCCGATGGGAAATTGAAAACTTGGGGCCTTTTTATTTAAATAGACTGCAAGGAAGGTCTCCCGTTCACAACATGACTATGCATGCGGTTCATCGTATCTATCTATAGTACATAGTTTGATTCGTACGAAAAAGCCTAAATATTCGAAGAAGAGAAAGATGTCGCTAGTCACCAGGGGCATCTGCGCCCTCGCCTCCTCTCTGAATACCCTTCGCATCGGTGTCTTAGTCAAGTGAAAAATTGTCTAACTGAAGTGAAAAACACTGTACAGTATCTGTAAGGGGGTATGTAGACAAGCGTCCTCGAGCCAGCCACGGGCTCCCACGTGCTCCTTGAGGGGGAGCCACCAAACGGGGCGAAATGACGTCAAATAGTTGTCCCGTCCGGGCGCACGATGATTACCTATGCTCATCTCTAAGTCCCTGTTTCACCAAAATTGAATCAAAATTACTTCATGGCCGATTGCAGGATACTACTATAGAGTTAATCGATTGCCAGCAGATCAGACAGTCAGGGTGGAAATAACTGTCAATAAAAAAAAATATTCTGATACCGGAGGAATGCTTCAAGCAAGAGAGACTGCCTATAATAGAATTTTCAGTTCCTCCATTCTGCTCATTTTTGCAGAAACTTCAGAACAAACCATCAACTAAGGAAAGGGTATTCAGCTGTTGCACAGGAAAGATTTCACACAATTCCCCTGGTGTCAACTTCTTCATTGTGAAAAATTTTTATGATTGCAATTCCAAGCTTATCCAAGTGAAACTTTATAAAGAGCTTCACCGAGAACAAAAGGAAACTAACTGCAAGCAATCCCATGAATTTTCGACTGGACTTGTCCCCAACTGGCTGAAGGCGAAGGCATCAAATACGTGACTCCCCCGGGGATCACACGCCAGGCTTGCCAACACCTTCGACCCCAAGGACAGAAGACCGCTCACCACCTGACCACGCGACAACGAAAACGTGAAAGCTCCATCGACC
>CAJPEV010005728.1:0-10389 GCA_905338385.1 Darwinula stevensoni
GCAGCATTTGTGCAGCATTTGTGCAGCAATGTTACTTTTACCCCATTCCACAGGGCAAAAGTAACATGAAATACTGCTTTTAAAAGGTTTCTTGAAGATTCACTTCAGATTCAAGTTCTGAAAGTCATTGGAATCTCTTTTTCACAGTTCGAAGAGGTTAAAAATCAATTTTTTTTTACAAAATTGTTGCTAGTGTTTTTTCTATCATCCTGCAAAGTGCAATTCTGCGTTTTTCAGGTTCCTTTTACCCCGCCTCACCCGAATCAAATTTCAGTGAAATACCTCTCAGTTGAACGGGTGAAATTTGACGAAATTTCCAAATCAGGATTAGCATGACAGAATACTTCTTAGTGCATATTTCGTTGATCCTCTGGTAAGTGCCGAAAATTAAGCGTTATCACACTCATCGCGAATGACCTTATCGAATGACCTTATCTAATGGCCTTGTCGAATGACCTTATTGGAGGAAGGGGCATCGAAAGCGCCATTCTCCTTTTTTCTTACCCTCAAGAAATTTATCTAAAGGACCATTGTTTGCAGTTTAACTGCGAGACAGTGCCAATATGAAATCTCTAAAGGCAATTTCCACACGTTGTAAAGTTTTCCCAACTTTTGTTTCTATCGATTTAGGGAATTTGGAATGCATGCATTAGATTCACCCAAGGACCAAGCAAACGCACGCAAAGCATTCCGATCACCCTCGATCGAACACTCCTGGAACTTGTTGAGATCGATTGCCTTCAGACGTTTTTTTCTTGGCAGATAAGACTCAGCAACAGCCCTATAGAGAAGTGGCTAGAGAGGCAGAGAAAAGGAATCTGGCTCTGTCTCTTCCTCCATTCCTCCATTACTTGACACGTTTTCCCTGCATTGTCTCGTCCGATGACTTTGAAACTTTGCTTAATTTCGCTTCACATTTTCAGGAGTTTCTTTTGCCCCGTTACATAAATAAAATCCTTGTTTCGGTCTGCGATTGGTATACCGTAGTGCAGTGTTTTCCAGCGTTTGGAAAGTTATCTGCGTGATTATTAATTCCACACCTAGAAACTTTCATGGCGAATTACCGCGAGCTGATGCGCCGAATTTTATCGAGATCGCCTGCTTGGTTTTGTCGATGAGCATGATAGGATCGCCTCGGTAATTTTTTTTTTCTCCCCTGTATAGTGACACTTGGGTCCCCTCACCTGTTGAAATTGTTGGACGAGTTGCATTTCCAGGCCTAAACAGTGCTGCATCATTCGGACCAGGTCGATCGGGCTTCGCTCATATCTTGGCTGCAGGAAGATAATATTTAAAATTAGTTTTTAAAAGATCTGATTGAACTTTAATTTTTAATTTAGTTAATGTTTAGACTGAAATGGTTCATTATATGGAAGCTCAGACCTTTCATAATAATTTATTACATATTAAATTTTCATTGTCTTTATCACTATTTAACATTTACTTTGGAAATATTCTTTTAAATAATTTCAAAGATTACTCTTAAGATGGCTTTAAAAAATAATGTTTAACGATGGAATTGAAATTAATTTTGACCAGTTATGGTTATAAAACTAAATAAATTGAGTTTATTTTTTCAAGTTTCGACCGTCGACGGCGAAAATCCCGCTCACGGCGAACGAGGCGATGGCTTCCGCAAGCTTGATCCTCGCGACGAAGTTGGCGCCCTCTACCGCCCCTTGCGCCCGCTGCAGCTCCCGGATGAGGGCGCTCACCAGGGCGCTCGCCCTCTCCTCCCCCGGACCGTCCTGGGCGATCTCTGACCTTTGGGGCGGAATGGAACATTCCTCACGTATCGCGAGGTGATAGCGACCTTGCGGACTTTGCCATCGACTTAGTTGTCTCGCATGTCTTTTTGCTGGTAGTCGTATATACCTATACTTACAGGTACGGTTCATATATCACATATATTACTCACAAGTTACATAATAAATAAACAAATGAATTAAGTAATAAGTGCAATGCCAATGTCTGAGCAAATGTAAATAGAGGTATGCTTGTCGTGACCCACGAGAAAATTTTTAGCAAAAACACTTTGATTCATGCTGGCAAAAAAATAGCAACCCGAGCTGTGATGGCTGCTGCTAAAAGCATTGGCCATGCAATTGAGAGGTTTCAGATACTTGAAACAGCAACAATGGAAAGTCGCCAACTGCTTCGCAATATTTGCAGTCACGCTCAATGAAGGCAAATGTCGAGGGTTAAAACTTTGGGTCAAGGTCTCGTGGCTTGTAACATAATTAATAAATCTCATGCGAGGTCAAAATTAAATAAAATAATTAAAGATCCAAAGACAGACTGAACTTTGTTCAAAAACATGTTCGATGGCGGTTTTTGTCCCTCATTGCTTGGAGCCGCCGCTGCGCGAACTCGAGAGGCATGAATCATCGCTGCGTTCTGCCTCGGCTCAAGGCCGGGGCGCACGCGCGCACACGTTACGCACGCGTTACGTTATGTTACGTTATTTCGACCCACGTGCGTTTAATTGGGGGAAACGTGGGAATCCCTGGGCAGGGCCAGAAATTTTAACAGCACCCAGTGAAAACTCGGGTTTGCTTTTCGTGGCCCACACTGTATTCCAGAAAAGGCAGGAAACACAAATCGTCACGAGTTAGAAATAGGAAGGATAACCGTCGACGCGTTTCTCACCAGTTCTGCTCTTCGATCCAATTGGCGAGGTAGTGGCGGACTTCGATGGGGAAGTGGTCGGGGTGGTAGAGGGCCTGGACCTGGAGGAAGGTGTCGGCTGGAAGCTCCTGGATCTTCGCCCATAGGGCCATCGTCGGCTGGATGGGCTGGCTCGCTCGTTCCACAAGTGCTTCGCTCCCGGGGGCAGTCCTGGGACTATCTCCTCGACGTATCAATTTCTGGAAATTTGTCGTGAAATCTCTCTGAATGACGCAACGCAGGAGAGGATTCGCGATACAGTCCCGTGTATGTAGGGCGTTGGCTTCGACGAGTGGGAATTCTTTTTAGATAAACTCTTCGCCGTGGTGCATCCTGTCGAGCGAATAGATAACATTTCATCATTAAAAAAAAAAGAAAACAAATCTTAAAAAAAAATCGTATAGTTTAAACAAAATCAAGATATCACAGGAAGCCACGCGCGTTTACCAAATAAAACAAAGAAACAGCCAACACCGCTTGGGATTGTCGGCAACGTATCTCGCCGCGTATCGCATGGCTTCCGCCCACGATCCACCGTCGCAGACTTCAACGATAGAATCACCCAGAGGGCGATTGACGCCCGTGGCAGAGGGCGACTCAAGTGCTGCAACGTGGAACCCAACGCCGATGCACTCCGTGACGATTACGCTTTGTTTTGTCTCCTCGTTCTCCCAATGGCTTATCTAACCCGGTAACTGATACGAATGCTCGTAGAACCAACGTATGTAAAAAAGAAAAAGACAGAAAAATGTTTTGGGTGTATCTTGCAGACGATAAATGTTGCTGGTGATGGGTCGACACAATATTTTAAAACCTGGACTGGGAAGGACAACGACAAGTGACACAAGCGACTGAACACAGTAATAACAATACCGTAACCTTCCCCGAGGCTCTATCATGAACCAGTGGATGGTCCTTTCTTTGTTTTTTCTTGTTTTTTTCTGCTTTTTTTTTTGTCCAAGGGAGATCAGGAGAATATCGCCTGGGCCTTTCGCGTAGCTAACCCGAGACTTACCCACTAAGCCACCGCGATGCGGTTTAATAGCAAAAAATTCCTCTTTGAAGTGAAAACCACTACGGTTGGAGAGTGGAACTTTTTATCCACCGAATGTCTCCTTTCATAGCACGATCTGCAATGGTAAAGAGGATTAGGAAAGTTACGGATCCTAATCCGGGGATTAGGATGCTAAGGAGGGGATATATATAGAAATCCGATTGGATACTAGCTCGGGATCGACTCCAAACGCAATCGTATTCGGCTTCAAATTAGGTTTCGTTTAACAAAATCAACATCAAAATCAAGATTGACATATCGCATCGCCTTACCTAGATACTGCAAGCGGATACGAGAAATAATGTTTCCGGTGGGTGAACCATTAAAGCAAAAAGAGGAACCTTTATACGATGCTGCCCAAATGGCAAAACTATGACGGATAGTTCAAGGAGACGATGGGCCATCGAGTCCGTGTGGAGCCGTGCATAACAATGCTTGGACACCGAAGGACACTTGTGGTGTCTTCGAAGAAAGGGCATCACCTTTACCAAAAGACGACTCAGATGAATAGAATGGATTATATGGGCCTAACAGGTCATTTTTATAAGTGAGACGCAGTAAAAATTCCTGGGTCTAGTCATAATTGAGACTATCCTTCGATCTACAGCGTATTTTCAGTCCAGTATTTTCAGTCCAGTATTTTCAGTCCAGTATTTTCAGTCCAGTATTTTCAGTCCAGTATTTTCAGTCCAGTATTTTCAGTCCAGTATTTTCAGTCCAGTATTTTCAGTTCAGTATTTTCAGTTCAGGGCATTGCTCATATTGAAATCTGAGTTATGATAAATTTCGCGCGGGGATCGAGCTCTCAGCGAATCGAATCCCAACGAGAAAAAAACAACTGTGGAAGGGCAGTGGAGATCCGTCAAAGAACTTTCTGGAAGATGTCAATCGGAATTACCTGAGAAAAGTCTTGACATTTGGTCCACCACTGATGACATCATCATCTCCCGCTTAATTTGAACGTCATAGCGCTGATGCGTCAGCAGCAACCGAATTGTCTTGGTCCGTTTCCATTGGCCAAAGTAAGCGTTCTGCGACAGCCGCATTGGCTCGCCTAAAAATCGAGGATACAGTGTTTCGAGGATACGACTGATGTTTCGGAACAGATAGGTGAAAGGCAGGAATGTAAGCGAGGGAATTTTTGCGAGCAAAACGAGCAAAGCAAAATCGGGGGTCCATTGGACCCTTTTGCTCTTCTTTCTCCTGAAAGCAAATCAAATAGTTTTAAAATTTAAATCAAATTTCATTTATGGATATGTACGTATATAACTATCAATGAGACAAATGTTCAATTTGTAGAAACTTCATTTTTAAAAAATGTTTCCGGGCAACGGTGGTCCATTGAACTCCCGGATGAGGGCGAAGAGAGTTGGAGTGACAGGACTTAAGATGAAGATGGAGGAAAGAATCAGTGTGGAGGATCTGTGGAAAGCGAATAGGTTAACAAGTAGGTGTGTCAGACAGGGAAGGCTCCAAAACCATGCCAAAAGCAAGTAATAGCAATTTATGGAACGAAATCCCTTGAAGGACTTCAGTGACCTTTACTTTCCAGGGCTTTCTTTTCGAATTTACCCCCCCGCCAAAAAAAGACAAGATTTACTCCATTCCCTTTAGCAGCCCGCGGCCGTGCGGTGGATCTGTGTGCGGTTGAACCTTTTCCCCTTTTCGTGGCATTTTAAGCAAACAACAAAAAAAAAATCACAATAATAATAAAGAGCACCAACCGAATACTGCTGACTTACGCGAAGCACCGCCGCAAACCGGCGATGGGACAAACGCGACAAAACGCGACAAAACTATATGGCATATGAAGATCACTATAATGCTGTTCTCATCGTCGAAATGATGCACTTATGCCCAATAACGTCAATAATTTTTTTTTTTTACCCA
The DNA here is from genome assembly GCA_905338385.1 of Darwinula stevensoni. NCBI lineage: Eukaryota > Metazoa > Arthropoda > Ostracoda > Podocopida > Darwinulidae > Darwinula > Darwinula stevensoni. Next base: position 5,612 of record CAJPEV010005728.1, read on the forward strand.
ATGAGCACTGCCACCGCCTTCGATTGGCACCCATGGTACTGGAATGAGACACACCAGAGGAAGAATTCGGAACTCCCAGGAATCAGATGGAAAAGGGAGATGGTGTCGATTCCTCATGTAACACTTTCCCATGTAACGATTGTAACGATAGCATGTAACGATTCCCTCATGTAACACTTTCCCATGTAACAATTGTAACGATAGCGTGTAACGATTCCCTCATGTAACACTTTCCCGTGTATCGATTGTAACGATAGCATGTAACGATTCCCTCATGTAACTTTCCCATGTAACGATTGTAACGATTCCTTTGTGTAACACTTTCCAGTCAGCTCTGTCTCATTGTATTCGAAAGAGATATAAGTTCCGAATTTGAAAGATACACGCTATCGCCTGTTGGCCCAATTTTCAGGGAGTTCCGCTCCTTGACCTTAAATTTTGACTCGTCGTTCCAACTCGGAACGCCAGAAATTGCAACACTTTCGAATCCCCCAAGAAATGGGGATGATTTTGAGCTTTGCCGAGATGGCAAATCTCGGCTCGATCTTACCGTGTGGCGATCGAGTTTCCGATCGGGTGCAGGCGAATACGCAATCTGAGACCTCGAGTCCCGAAGCTTATGGGCCAAAGCGAGCTTTAGACCGGCAATCGGTACATTAGACCGGCGATTAGACCGGCAATCGGGTTTCCGCTCATGATGTGTGAGCACTTCGCCCGGGAAGGAGTTCAATACGATGCTATTATCGCCGAAATTTGGCCTCATGCGAAAATGGTGAATTTTTTTTTGCTTTTGACCAGATCATTATCGCCTCCATGTCATAAGCTTTCGATCGATACCTCATTCATGAAAATCCGATTCATGAAAATCCGATTCATGAAAATCCGATTCATGAAAATCCGATTCATGAAAATCCGATTCATGAAAATCCGATTCATGAAAATCCGATTCATGAAAATCCGTTCATCCATCTAGGAGCAGTTTCCCGGAATTACGAACACACAGGCAGATTAGGCTCTCATGCATGTGGATGAGATATGGATGAGAAATGACCGGAAGTGGAAGCCATGCATCCCATCCCGAAGAAAGAGGTTTTCCTCTTTTGCGCATATTAAATTAGTTTCAGACTTCGCGATATAACTGGCTTGTACGCTTCGCCATTCTTCTTCTCGCACGACATGCCCTTCACTCCGAGCCGTTCCACCCAAAAATAATGCGTTTCTGCGGCAGATCTTCGAGGGGCAAAGGGGCATTTACCCCTAGGGGCAAATACATCATCAGAGACCTCCAGTCCTCGAGCTTAGAGGCCTAAGCGACTGCGGACCGAACGATCAGCTCAACGCGATTTGCGGCTCGGATCAGCAAAGGTCGGTCGGCGATCGAGTTCCGGGTCGGAAAAGCCGACCCGCGCAGGCCTCCGACGCGCAGACAGGAGGACGCATAGCAACAACGTCCGCAGCGGACTTTTTGGACTTTTGACCCAATAAGTACCGGCTCCAGGTCCTAAACTTTCGATTGACACCTCAGTTAATAAACTCGGTTCATCCGTCTAGGAGGAGTTTCCCAGAATGGAGTGGCAGACTCAGCCATGTGCATGGATAAGTCGTCTTCCCATCCGTCACAAATTTTTTTTCGTGATTTTTGGCGCTGGAATTAACATTTCCAAGGAAATGAAAAAGGAGGGATACCTGAATGAACGTTTCTAAAAGGTGAACAGCGCTTAATAAATTCGATGAGTTTCGTTGATAAATTCGATGAGTTTCGTTGATGAATTCGATGAGATAATTGTCTTCCTCTGAGTTTCTTTCCCAGTGGGAAATGCATAGCTGTTCACAATTTCTATTTAAAAAATTTCTCGAAATGTACTTGGTCCACATCGGAATCCAAATAAAAAAAGAAATTCCCAAATAAGGTAGTTGTTATTTCAATGTGAACGCAGCTCGTATGTGCAACTCCAAATTTTCTTGAAAGATCTGATCTGACCTTACGGAATCAAATAAAAATTTGATTCGGTCTAACGTCAATAATATATTCTATCACTTCCGAATCAAATCGCTTGATTACTGAATCTTCAGGGGTCACAATTCACGTCGTCACTATTAGGGGTCACAATTCACGTCGTCACTATTAGGGATCACAATTCACGTCGTCACTATTAGGGATCACAATTCACGTCGTCGTATCGTGGTGGGTCATCGCCACATTTCAATGTCATTCACGTAACATTGTGTACGTGTATGTTTGGCCACGTGGGCCATCATATACCTGTATTATCTCAAAATCAACATTACGTGACCTTGGACTGTGAGATAGCTCTCATCACAGTGTTTCCAAATGCTGCTGAGCTGTCGCATGAATGAGTTACCCCCTTGCTCAGATCTAATTCCATGCACCATAGTTTGTAAGGGGTTCGAGATGATGAAATGGCAGGTGTCACGTGTGCCATGTCGCCTAGCCGCGTGCCATGTCGCCTAGCCCTGCACGTGACACAGCACGCAAATACGAGATTTTTTCCTGAGGGATGAGTTAGCTCATGAGTGAGCATAACTCGCGTTTGTATGAGATCTCTATGTTATTAGCGAATTTGCTTGCAAAAACTCACCATGGACGCGCCTTCGGCGCTCCATGTGCAAGGAAAATTGCTAATGCAATTAGAGCGTCATTTTTCGAAGCTCACCCATAATGATGCGGTCAAACACCTTGGTTAATGGATTAGCAGGACTCTAATGAAGTCCCTCTTTCAAACTCGTAAGGCTACATACAATGCTAATGAGAAAATACGTTGTTTCGTAATTTCGTAATTTTCGTAAATACAACCCATAGCTTTTAATGTTCCTGTTTCGTTAAAGAAAATGTGCAACAAAAAAAATGGCATTGGCCAAAGCTTCCTTGAGTGGATTGGGACTTTAATCCGTGTCCTTCCACCTAGTCTAAGTCCTAGAAGGGCAAGGTGGAAATCATTCATTCTAATTAAAGCAATTCGATTAAACTGGAGAATGAGAATTTTTACGCTTGCACGAGTCCAAGTTAGAGTGGCAATTGATAAGAAGCGATTTAACAAATAAAGAAAGCATAATGCATTAACCCTTTTAGTGCTACGAGCCGATATTTCGGCCGCAAAATTTTTTCTCGACAGGACTGGTAATGTGGAAAAATATAATTTAAAAAGAATAGACTGGACAAAGTTGGATGCATGAGATAATCCTTAAAAATTTACCATCTTTTCGCGGGAGCAAGGTTCCAGCTGATAACGACGCGAGCCTGCCTTTTACATATCAAAAACCCTCTCTTCCAGAAGAGCGCCGGTCGCGAATGCGCACAGCCTGCATTGCGGGCGGTTCATGCTGGCTCAGGGGTCAGGCGGGTCGCACGGCCAAGCAGGCTGATGGAAGGGGTTCAGGGACCCTGCGAGTGGGAACTTGTCGATTGCAGTTTCTTGGGTGCATGCCGACTGTCTGCAGGTATGTATGGTATAGGGGTTTCGATGTTCGTGCGACGCACATATGAACAGGCATTTCATATTTTTGTGCAGAATTGCAGCATTGTGAAAGCATATAAACTTTATGCCACGATGTCACAATGTGACACGTGGGGGCGTTGACTGAACCAGTTGGAAAACTACGGTTCGCTTATATTACTTACCCATCTCCCGACCCAGAAGCGTAACACTTCATGCATCACAGCCTATAACCCCGCTGCAAACAGAACAAGGACCATTAGACAGAAGCAGAAATGAAGAATAAACGTACTTGGTCCGATGGCCGGCGTGGAGGACGTGGCGGAGGAGGGCCAGCGACGCAAGGTGCCGAGTGGCATCCAACATCCCGACTGGAAAGAGCGAGTTGGGATGGATCGAGGGAGGATGGATCGAGGGAGGTTCTCTCGAGCGGTCTCAGGAGTCTGTGACACGATCGTGCAGAACATCTGGCCGGAATTGGAGATTCCAGGCTGGGGACCTCGGGGGAGGCGAATATGTCTCCCTGGCGAGCCTCACGGCGTCGTTCGCTTTAGTGGAAATATGTAGTTATGATGACTGCAAGCTTGTTTTGTTTAGTGTTTTTTTTTTTATTTTTTTCCCTTCCTTTTTTCGTTTCACTTCGACTTTGCTTGGAATTTCGTATGTCTTGTATCATTTAAATTATAAATTCAGGGGCAGATGAGGTAAGGACATGCGTAAAACAGTATTTTTCACAATTTAATTTTGATAGAGAAACAACGCACAAGGAGCAACAAGTTTACTACCTTGCATATTCGACATCCGAGCAGGGTGACTGGCTGTACTGCAAGGCACGGGGAACCGGTTCCTGTGGGGGAAAACCAGCTGGGGCCTCCTCGTCGTGCGGGGAGGCCAGGCCTCCCGTCTGGATACTCGAACAGACCTGGGTCGAGAGGAGGATTTCATCTGGAGGGAAAAAATCTGGAAGGGGTTTCTTGTGCTCGAGAAAATGGTTGCGCGGAGGGAGAGATCGGTCGTGCTTGGCCACGGATTATGAGGATTTCTAATCACGACAAATATATTTAGGTTGTTTCACGTGAAATGTCCGATTTTGAAGATGAGATTTAAAAGGCTATATTTTTAACAAATAAGAATTTCATTTAATCAAAATATGCTCCATTAGCTTGAATTGTCTTCTCCCAACGGGATACTAAGGAAAATATTCCATTTCTATAAAATTCTACATTTTTTGAATTAACAAACTCCTCAAATGCTCCAATTACAGCCTCTCGGTCCCGGAATGTTTTATTCCGGAGAAACAGCTCCAAGTGACGGAAAAGGTGA
>CAJPEV010005729.1:0-13490 GCA_905338385.1 Darwinula stevensoni
GCTGCATCCATCCCTTCTCGGCCGTGGAATATTCCGTCACCATCACCAGGAGGGCCATGTTCTTCCTCGTCATCAACTACGTCCTCCCCATGGTCGTCATCAACGTCATCGGTCGGTCGACCGGTCGAGCCGAATGTAGTCCAGTATCTTAGCATGGAGAAGGAATAGGATGAGGCCTAGAATAGTTTTTTACATTCGGTATATGGGACCTACCAGCATGCCTATTTAATCCTGCGAGAATAAGAACATTTTGCAAATGGCCTGCAAATTCCTTCTGCAAACTAATTCAGTCTGAACCAGTGGCAGGTTCTTATTGAGGGTTCTTATTGTTTCTAAATGAACGACGCCAAAATTGATGAACTCATGTTGTCACGATCCTATTCCGCAAAAAAAAAAAACCGATTCGATTGGAACTCATTCTTTAGGAAATTCACCTGGAATGGACAATCAATTCGTCATCACCATGACTACCAATTAAAATAAGTTCGATGATTTCGATTTTGCAGGACTATAACTCCGGTGAAACAATGGTACAATATGTCCTTGGTATGAATGGCAACTCCACATAACTCCAGCTCTATTCTTTAATCCTTTTAAGTGAAAAAGCACTGGAGAATGCCAAAGGGAGAAATTGTTTAAGCGACGAATGTAAAAACTTGAGATATCACGAATCGGGTGAAACTCTGCCGATGTTCGAGTCTCGTCCGAATTTGTAGGTAAGTATAATATGGATGTATCCGTCTGAACTCGATCTGGATCGTTGATGATCGCTAGCCCTGTTGGCGTTCCTGGTGCCATGCGAGAGCGGAGAGAAGGTGACGCTGGGGATCTCCACCATGCTCAACATGATCATCTTCCTCACGAGCATCCGCGACCTCCTCCCGCCCACCGGACAGATCCCTCTCATCGGTTCGCCTCCGTCTTCCTTCTAATACATATAGAAATAGAGTGTGATAGTCTAGGTGACGAGAGAATGAATTTTCGTGGATGGGAACTCGATCGCTTAATTTGAGTCCATTTCCCGGGTTCAGGATCGTCAGAGGCTCAATGGCCCACTTGGACCGTGATCCAATCAGGTTTACATGGACGGTCTTGAAATGGGTAATTGAATTATATAAAAGCTGAAAAAAACGGGGCAGGAGACAGCCCACAATTGAGCGACCCCAAATGTGAATAAAAGATGGCATAAATAGTTCAAAACGCATTTTTGCACAAATTGAAGTAATGAAAACCAGCAGTTCCAGCACTGAAACATATATACAGGTTATGCCAAAAATAAACAACAAACATAGCATTTTGGGGAGTTGTCAATCTGATAGAAGAGATAGACGACTCACCAAAATAATAGCATTTTTTTGGGCCCACCCTGTATATATAATAAAATTAGAAAATTAAAATCAGGAAATACATATTCGGAAATTCGCTAACTTTTGACATTGCAATTAAACCCGCTTAGAGGTCTGACCCACATTCGGAAAACACGAGAATCGCTTCCATCTCACAAACATGAGGAAACATTCTCAAAAAAGGGAAATGTCCATCCTCATATTCTCCCATAGGAAAGTTCTACTGCGTCTGCATCTGCTTGGTCGGGCTGGAGGTGGCTCTCAGCATCTTCACTCTTTACCTTCACCACCTGGAGGGCATCCCCTTACCCAAGTGGATGCAGGACTTGTGTCTGATATTGACCAAATTGCCCTTGATGAGGCAGCCGAAATTCATCCAGGTCTGAAAACTTTTTTTTTCTTATGAATTCCAATCCACGTTGGCGTCATTTATGTCTGGATGATGGATGCCCCCAAAGATCGAAATAGGGAAGTCAAATGAAAAAAGTCTAATTTTTCCCCAAAGGAGGGAGTCGACTTGAAAATTGCAATTGCTTATTTCAATACGCTGTTCAGGGCATTCTCCTTTGAATTCTCCTTCTCCAATTTTTCTTTCTCCTTTTCGCTTCCATCCTGTTTCTGAACGATAATTTTGGGGGACATCAAAGGTTTTTTCTTCTGTCATGGCTTATTCGCATAATCCAATTTCAAAGTGCTGCAATATACTCGACATTGCGGAAAAGGAACGAGCTAAAAACTCGTTTCAAGAACTGTTCTAGTTTTAAAGGGCTTTTCAGCATTTTTACAGCATTTTTTGCAGGATTTATGAAGCTCAGCGAACTGGTTCACGGCCACACCCTTCTGTCTCGTTCTCGTTTCAGCGCAATACATTGTGAATGACTTTCCATTCCCCATCGGCGATAAGAAAAACTTTGATTGCTGGCACTGCCTCCTAAGATGCAATTTCTTCGTCTTGGAGAGGCATGAACAGCGTATTGAAATAAGACACTGCAATTTTCAAGTCGACTCCCTCCTTTGGGGAACAATTAGACTTTTTTCATTTGACTTCCCTATTTCGATCTTTGGGGGCATCCAGCATCCAGACATAAATGACGCCAACGTGGATTGGAATTCATAAGAAAAAAAAAGTTTTCAGACCTGGATGAATTTCGGCTGCCTCATCAAGGGCAATGGTATTCCAAGGCTTCATTTCGCATTTGCTGGAGATCGGGCTCACTTGGGCTGCATGTTGGAACGTAGCGAATGCAACTCGATGATCGTTGGCATTATTCTTCGCAGGGTTCATTCCGATTCCTCTCGTGTTCTCGGTGATATGCGACGTGTCGCGTCGTAGTTGTTCATTCCTCGTGGGTGCTTGGGCGGTGATGGCGATGTTTGGGATCTTGAGAATCGTCACCGAACATTCATTCGATTGCATTTACCATCTTGAATTGCCATGAAAGAAAGCCGATGATGCTAATCCTTTTCGTCCGCACCGTGCCGCATTTTCAGCCTATTGCCTTTCCTGTACGTGCGTGAGCGACTTCGCTCCAGAAAAAAAAGGAAACACGGAGCTATCTTTTCCGAATCCATTCATCGGAATGGATTCGGATCGCTCGGGGACGTTCTCCACGTTTGTCGCGTTTCGTCGCTTCGTCTGACCTTAGATCGTCATTCTGTTCCCGTTCTGCAAGAAAACAATTCAGCACCAATATGTTTTATTAGAGGACCAAAACCCAAATGAGGATGGAGCATCGAAATGCTTCCTCGGCCCGAGGATAAGTGTAACAATTCACATTCATCCCGTTGAAATTCCTTCAAAAAATGATGAAAATCTCAAGTAACTGATCGATTTCTCGAAATGGGAAATTGCGTGCCCTTTCCAACACCCACGAGATTCGTCATTTTCAACCTCATGGGACTCCAAGGCTTCATTTCGCACTTGCTGGAGATCGGCTCATTTGGGCTGCATGTTGAAACGTAGCGAATGCAACCCGATGATCGTTGGCATTATTCTTCGCTGGGTTCATCCCGATTCCTCTCGTGTTCTCCGTGATATGCGACGTGTCGCGTCGTAGTTGTTCATTCCTCGTGGGTGCTGGGGCGGTGATGGCGATGTTTGGGATCTGGAGAATCGTCACCGAACATTCATTCCATTGCATTTACTATCTTGAATTGCCATGAACGAAAGCCGATGATACTAATCCTTTTCGTCCGCATCGTGCCGCATTTTCAGCCTATTGCCTTTTCTGTACGTGCGTGAGCGACTTCGCTCCAGAAAAAAAAGGAAACACGGAGCTATCTTTTCCGAATCCATTCATCGGAATGGATTCGGATCGCTCGGGGACCATCTCCACGATTGTCGCGTTTCGTCGCTTTGTCTGACCTTTGTCACTTCCGAAAGGACCTTTTCTCTTGTCAGTCCGCGGATCCTTGAAGGTGAATTCGTTGAGAGTTGAGGTTCCCTCGTCGAGAGTTGAGGTGCCCTCGTCGATAGAAGGGGTGGATCCTTGTGAAAAGGAAACGATTGCACCGCTCGGAGACTGTAGCAGACGATTCCGCTTCTGGATTGGCTGGGATCGGCGATGAGACACTTTTCCACCCGAAGAAGGGTGGGAAACCTCCAAGGATCGAAGTAACGCTTGCCAAAAATAACCTGAAATGTTTGGAAATAATTCTGGGGTAAACTTTTGATGCTCTCGACAGAAGACGAAGATTTATTGGTGAAATGGAGTGACACGACTTCGTGCTGGCGACACGCAGGACTTTGATTAAACTTGACTCAAAATCGCTGCGCGATTTCCCAGTCTTTCCGAACTCCGAAAGGGCATTCCTCCTTCAGGCCGGCAACGAAGAATGCAAGCTGAAGCGGCGATCGGATGCCGTCGATGGTCGGCCCCTCACCCGCAATGTCATCTATACAAGCTTTTTTTGTTTTTATGAATAGAAATTGCGAATGATCCATGGCCGACACGGGGTAGCTGCCATACGAATCTGTGCTTCCGTGACACATCAAATCTGGCAAACTTTCCTCATTACTAATGAGAAGAATGACGTAAGGAACACGGGGGAAGAAAAGGGGGGGGGAAATCTGAAGAAGGGAAGTGAAAATATGAGAGACATTTGGGGAAATGAACTCCGATTCACGAATTTGGGGTATACAGCATGATTCCGATGGAGACGGCGACGTTGAGAAGAGTGAAAAGGTAGAGAAAGAATCGATCCAGGACCTTCGAGGCCATCCTCCAGTTCTCCAAGTCCGCTCCGATGCTCACTCGCCCTCGTGCCATCCGCGTCCCCGTCTCCCGCTCCCATGCCCGCTCCTCCACGAGTTCCGTTCGGGCGGGAACCCTGCCCGAACGCTCAGCCTTGTCTGACGGTGGCGAAACTGAAATTGGGATTGGATTTTCACGTGGAGAAAGTGAGAGTTGTTTCACTTTATTTTCCCGATTTCAAATAGCAACTGATAGAAGAAACATACAGGAAATGGAACGTTCTTATGATTTTGGCTGTAGCTTAAGCTTTCTGCTGCGCAGATGTAAGCACCTCCACCGCAAGATGCACTTAATGTCTCTTGATAATTATGAATATTTATACTTTGGATTATTTGAAGAGATCTGCGACATTGACGCTTGCGATTTCTTGAACCACTTTTGCTCAACCCTTGAAAGGCCGGTCGCCTCCATAGCATACTTATACGCATTGTTCTGAGTGTATGCAGGGGGGGGGTGATGGGGGAAGGGGGATGGGGGAAGGGGGATGGGGGAAGGGGGGTGTCACGATCGAGACTTTGAATGTTCCATTATGAGGCGATGAGGCATTCTGACCTCTCATGAGCCTCATCTGAGGTCATGAGGTATGTGGACTTCAATCACGATCAACTGTTTTCAACCATGATGGTGAAAATGTCACCTGCATTAAAATTTTTTTTGTTTCAAACGGAGCTTTCTCAGTCCATCATAAATCGAAATCACCAGCGCTTGAAAGCCACACACGGCCAGGAATTTACCATTTCGGTGCCTTTCCTCGTGCGAGGGCTCGCGAGGACGGTGGAGAACCACGTCAGCGAAGAAGAGAGGAAAGGAGGCTCTCTGAGCCCAGACCTCCCCGTCCGTGTCCTCCTTTTCTTTTTTCTTTGCATTCTCCTTTGCATTCTCCTTCTCCAATTTTTCTTTATCCTTTTCGCTTCCATCCTGTTTCTGAACGATAATTTTGGGGGACATGAAAGGTTTTTTCTTCTGTCACGGCTTATTCGCATATTCCAATTTCATAGCGTTGCAATATACTCGACATTGCGGAAAAGGAGAGAGCTAAAAACTCGTTTCAAGAACTGTATTTGTTTAAATGGGCTTTTCAGCATTTTTACAGCATTTTTTGCAGGATTTATGAAGCTCAGCGAACTGGTTCACGGCCACACCCTTCTGTCTCGCTCTCATTTCAGCGCAATACATTGTGAATGACATTCCATTCCCAATCGGCGATAAGAAAAACTTTGATTGCTGGCACTGCCTCCTAAGATGCAATTTCTTCGTCTTGGAGAGGCATGAACAGCGTACTTGAAATAAGCAATTGCAATTTTCAAGTCGACTCCCTCCTTTGGGGAAAAATTAGACTTTTTTCATTTGACTTCCCTATTTCGATCTTTGGGGGCATCCAGCATCCAGACATAAATGGATTGGAATTCATAAGAAAAAATAAGTTTTCAAACCTGGATGAATTTCGGCTGCCTCATCAAGGGCAATTTGGTCAATATCAGACACAAGTTCTGCATCCACTTGGGCAAGGGGATGCCCTCCATGTGGTGAAGGTAAAGAGTGAAGATGCTGAGAGCCACCTCCAGCCCGACCAAGCAGATGAAGACGCAGTAGAACTTTCCTATTGGAGAATATGAGGATGGACATTTCCCCTTTTTTTTTAGAGTGTTTCCTCGTGTTTGCGACCTCGAGGCGATTCTCGCGCTTTCCGAATGTGGCTCAGACCTCGAAGCGGGTGTAATTCCAACGTCAAAAGTGAAAATAATTCTAAAATATATGTTTCCTTGGTATGATTTAAATGTTTGAGCGTTGAAGCTGTTGGTTTTTATTACCTCAAGGTGTTTAAAAGAACATATTGAATTATTTCATCTTTCTTTTATTTACATGTAGGATCGCTCAACTTTGGCGTTTTTTGATTCGATTTTACATTTTTTTATTTCATCTAATGACCCATTTCAAAACCGTTCACTTAAACTTGATTGGGTCACGATTCAAATTTTACCATTAAGCATCTGGCAATGATCCTGAACCCGGGAAATGGACTCAAACTAATCGGGTGGGTTCCTATCCACGACGATTCCTTCTCTCATCATCTAGAGCATCCCTCTCGATTTTGCGCTCATGTATTTGCGACAGATGAGAAGGAAGTCGGAGGCGAACCGATGAGAGGGATCTGTCCGGTGGGCGGGAGGAGGTCGCGGATGCTGGTGAGGAAGATGATCATGTTGAGCATGGTGGAGATCCCCAGCGTCACCTTCTCCCCGCTCTCGCATGGCACCAGAAACGCCAACAGGGCTAGCGATCATCAACGATCCAGATCGAGTTCAGACAGATAAATCCTTATCATGCCTACAAATTCGGACGAGACTCGAACATCGGTAGAGTTTCACCCGATTCGTGATATTTAAAGTTTTTACCCTTTCTTGATTGAATAATTTCTTCCCCTTTGGCATTCTTCAGTGCATTTCCACTGAAAAGGATTAGTAAGATGCATTAGAAGAGTGTGGAGTGGCATTCATACCGTTGTTTACAGTCCTGCAAAATCATGGAATTTCTTTTAATTAGTAGTTGTAGTGATGACGCATTGATTCTCCATTCCAGGTTAATTTCCCGAAGAATGAGTTCCAATCAAATCAGCTATTTTTTTGCGGAATAGGACCGTGACAGTAGTCCATCAGTTTTGCGTCGTTCATCGAGAAACAATAAGAACCCTCAATAAGGACCCGCCACTGGTCCAGGCTGAAAGAGTTTGCAGAAGAAATTTGCTGGCCATTAGCAAAATTTTCACGCCATTTTCCTAGGATTAAATAGGCACCCTGTTAGGTCCTACATGCCGAATGCAAAAAACGGAATGCCTCATGAAATCCAGCGCAAAATTTTAGCACGGGCTCAACGGAAAGCATGAACCTGAAAACAATAGTTGGAAGAAACCATCATCCGTTCCTCCCTCACTGTAGAATATGCATTTAAAACTGCCGAATGATTTCCACGATGCATCTTTCTTTAAAAATACTTTTCATCTATCGGCAGTATGTCATACGATATTTTTCTGTCTAGAAATGGAATTGCGAAATTGGCCTCAACATCTCCATCCTATTCATTCTCCTCCAAGCTATGATACGAGACTACATTCGGCGCGACCGGTCGACCGACCGATGACGTCGATGACGACCATGGGGAGGACGTAGTCGATGACGAGGAAGAACATGGCCCTCCTGGTGATGGTGACGGAATATTCCACGGCCGAGAAGGGATGGATGCAGCACGACCGGTCGACCGACCGATGACGTTGATGACGACCATGGGGAGGACGTAGTTGATGACGAGGAAGAACATGGCCCTCCTGGTGATGGTGACGGAATATTCCACGGCCGAGAAGGGATGGATGCAGCAGGGGTCGGTGTGGTTCTTCGCGACGGCCGTGTACGATTCCAACGCGAATTCTGCGCTCTCCGTGTAAGCCACCAGCTCGAGGTCGCGGTCGGTCTCAAGCACCATCTGGACCTGAGGCGATGAAAAGGCATCGGAGCGAGTGGGACTCCTGCCGTGGCGAAGGGAGCGTTGCGTGTCGTGTACCTTGTCGGACTCCTGCGTCCAGGACATGAAGAGCATGGTGCACGTTTGCCTGTCGAAGGGGAAGCTCTTGGCGTCCACGTTGCAGGAGGAACGGAAGTTGGCCGCGATCTCCAGCATCACCTCCCCGGTGTGATCCAGGACGAGGGTCGTGATGAGGATCGACAGTGATATCTATATATTGCGACTCGGTCAATGAATGGGATTCGAGCGGAGTGGAGCCTCTATCCATACCCTCTACTCGATGATAAAAGGGACCAAGCTAGTACACAATCAATCAATCAGCGATACGAGAGGGATACGATGGGGGATATATACTTCAGAGGGAATGAGGGGAATCAAGGGGCACAGGAATTTCTGATCTCACAGTAATAGAGATAAACCAGGCGATCTGGAATGGCTAATGCCGAAGGATTGGGATGGGAGGGAGAGAGAACAAGACTTATCGTTCGTAAACGACAGGCTAGGAACGTTAGGATGAGTTCGAAGCATCATCTTGCAGACTCTATAACGTAACGCATCCTCTATCTCCTCCTTCCTCGAAGGGTAGAAAGGGAGAGAACTTGACTCCTTAGGAGCGTGCCATCTTAGGGCACTGGCCTTCGTTTCTGGGCATTTGGAACCTCTCCTTTCATTCTCAAAAAAGGGAATTGTCCATCCGTCCAGCGTTCGGGCTGGGTCCCCGCCCGAACGGAACGCGTGGAGGAGCGGGCATGGGAGCGGGCATGGGAGCGGGAGACGGGAACGCGGATGGCACGAGGGCGAGCGGGCTTCGGGGCCGACTTGGAGAACTGGAGGATGGCCTCGAAGGTCCTGGATCGATTCTTTCTCTACCTTTTCACTCTTCTCAACGTCGCCGTCTCCATCGGAATCATGCTGTATACCCCAATTTCGTGAATCGCAGTTCACTTCCCCAAATGTCTCTCATATTTTCACTTCCCTTCTTCAGATTTCCCCCCCCCCCTTCTCTTCCCCCGTGTTCCTTACTTCATTCTTCTCATTAGTAATGAGGAAAATTTGCCAGATTTGATGTGTCACGGAAGCACACATTTGTATGGCTGCTACTCCGTGTCGGCCATAGATCATTCGCAATTTCTATTCATAAAAACAAAAGAAGCTTGTATAGATGACTTTGCCGGTGAGGGGCCGACCATCGACGGCATCCGATCGCCGCATCAGCTTGCATTCTTCGTTGCCGGCCTGAAGGAGGAATGCCCTTTCGGAGTTCGGAAAGACTGGGAAATCGTGCAACGATTTTGAGTCAAGTTTCACCCAAGTCCTGCGTGCCGCCAGCACGAAGTCGTGTCACTCCATATCATTAATAAATTTTCGTCTTCTGTCGAGAGCATCAAAAGTTTACCCCAGAATTATTTCCAAACGTTTCAGAATATTTTGGACAAGCATTGTTCCGATCCTTGGAGGGGATTTTCATCCGGAGAGACCCGCCCTTTCGGGTGGAAAAATGTCACATCGTCGGTCTCAGCCAATCCAGTTGCAGAATCGTCTGCTAGAATCTCCGAGCGGTGCAATTATTTCCTTTTCACAAGGATCCACTCCTTCTATCGACGAGGGCACCTCAACTCTCGACGAATTCACCTTTAAGGGTCCACGGACCGACGAGGCAAAAGGTCCATTCGGAAGTGACAAAGGTCACAAAGGTCACAAGGACAAAGGTCACACGAAGCGGCGAAACGTAATGGGTGACAGACGCGGAGATGTTCCTCGAGCGATCCGAATCCATTCCGATGATTATGTTTTCTGTGAAAAGATTGCTCCATGTTTTTTTTTTCTGGAACGAAGTCGCTGATGCACATACATAAATGGCAATAGGCCCAAAACCCGGCATAATACGGACAAAAAAAGCATTAGTCTTCTCGGTTATCGTTTAAGGGAATTGAATAAGGTAAATGACACTGAATGAATATTCGGCGACGATTCTCAATATCCCAAACATCACTATCACCGCCCCATCATATGAGCAAGGAACAACTACGAAGCGATGCGTTGCATATCACGGAGAACATGAGAGGATTCAGGATGAAGAATAATGCAAAAGATCATAGGGTTGCATTGGCTACGTTCCAACAAACAACCCGAGTGAACCGAACTCCAACGACTGCGAAATGAAGCCCTGGAGCCCCATGGGGAGGGAATGACGAGTCTCGTCTGAGTTGGGTAAAGTATGGCAAATGGTACACAATTTCCCCTTTTAAAAAAAAAATCGATCGGTTCCTCGAGATTTAAATGATTTTTTAGAAGTAATTTCAACGGAATTAATGTGAATTGTTACCTTTATCCTCATGCGGAGAAAGCATTCCGACTCTCCATCTTCCTTTTGGCTTTGGCCCTCGAAGAAAGCATATAGGCGTTGAGAAGTTTTCATGCAGAATGGAAACAGAATGACGACCTGACCTTACTTGCCGCTCCGGAAATCACGCAAAGGACAAGATCCCAAGACTTCGATTAGTAAATACAGGTAACATCTTCATCCATGCGACATATGACGATAACGTAACGATGGCTTTCCTGGATCTGAGGAAAGAGCTCCCTGTGAGACGCCCCATGGAGGTCCTGGTAGATGCAAGACCCCCTAGGTGTCACGCCTCACCTCCCACCCTTCACCACGATCAAGAGATCCCCCTTATCAACCCTATAAATGACTTTTGTTCGCGGCCACTCCTCTTTCTATTTCATTCTGATACCCACGAACTAGAGGTAGAGTTATGTTTACATATTAACTCAGTAATTTAGCTTTTAAATTCCCAGAAATGAAGGCCAATGTCCATATATCGGACGCTTCTGAGGAGTCAAGTTCTCCCCCTTTCTCACTTTCGAATGCGGGGAGGTAAGGGAAGCGTGAGAGCTGAGAGGTCTAAGAGTTGCTACTATGAATTACAGCGCAACCTTTCGTTTAACGTGTGATAAGCGTTGTCCTACCCTCCCTCCCTATCCTTCGGCGTGGAGCCATTCCCGATCTCTCGACGTATCGGTATCTCTATTCCGTGGGATCCATGGAGAGTGTACAAGAAGAGGTGCCCCCCCTCAACTCAGTAATTCAACTTGAAAGCGCCCGGAAACGAAGTCCAGTGCTCTAGGATCGCTCGCACCTGAGGAGAGAATTTCTCCCCCTTTTTAGTCTCCGAGAGGTATGGGAAGTGAGAGCTGAAAGGTTGAAATGTAATGTAATCTATCTTATAGTCGGCTCAGACTTGTCCCGATCCACCTTTTTCCTATCTCCTTCTGCAATACATATATCCCCCATCTTATTCCTCTCGTATCGCTGATTGATTGCGAACTAGCTCGGTCCTCGAAGGCGTGGACTCCCTTTCATCACGGAGTAGAGACTAGAGGCTCCCACACCACTCGAATCCCATTCGTTGACACGGTCGCAATATATAGATGTCACTGTCGATCCTCCACCAAGCGTGCGCACATCATAAACTCCTCCGATGCCGAGTAGCGGACGAGACAAGACACGCGTGTTACCTTGAGGGATTCCTTTGGGTGGAATCCCCGGATGAGTCGATTCCCGATTCCGCTGCAGCGAAGCACGCCTCACGGCAGTTTTGTCGATACCAATCCACCAGATGTCTTTGTGATATTTCGACCCCCCTACCACTCGGAGTGTCGCCGCTAGTTATACCCTTTACTCTTTGCTATTATCCCCTCAGTGCGATCCTGGTCGCTCTAACCTACACTCTTAGAAAATTCCGAGCGTTTAGGGAGTAAAAACTGAGCACACAGTGAGCTTTTCAAATATACTCTCTTATTACTCACCAAATGCTCCCTCATCACTCGTAGTGAAGTGAACATCTTGAAGTTCTTCGCCACGCCACTAGATGGCTGTAAGGGTGCCGCTTTTCGCGCTGTACGCAAAAGTTCCCTTCCCTCTTTCTCTGGAATCGTCCCTCGCGGGATTCTTTTGTACCTCGACATATGTCTCGCCAGACTAGGCGAGACACAGAATCACATCATTATAGGAATCAAGAAACACGGACTTTCCTTAATTTGTTATCCACATATTCAGGATGGATTCATAGAGCCCAGGCCATAAACAAGCTCATATTCCTGACGAGAACCCTTTTGAAACTCACAACGATTTCATCCGCAGAGAAGATCTAGAACATATTGGGCACGTCTGTGAAGTCAATCATACCACTACCTCGAATTGTTGAGAGAATGAGGAAGTGAAGGATTGACGTCGCGGACACTTCATGGAACCGTAAGAGGTGGTCCACCCTTTGACATGTCCTATAACCAATGCAGTCGAAGGTTGGTCAACGCCTCTACTGTAGAGAGCGAAAGCGAAAGGATTTGCATGACATCCCTATCTCTTTCTGAGGGGAGCGTTTTTACTCATGGAGGAGGAGAGCCTTGTTAATCCTCGGTGATGGAGCAAATTCGCTCCTTTCCCAGAGTGAAAGGGGAGTGAAACTAGAGTTAGGGATTTTATTATCTTTTTTGAGAAAAATCGCTCCCCTTTTCCTAAGAGTGTATAGGAGCACGCCGACGACCTTCGAAGGCCCACTCTGGACACGTTTGAGATCTTCCTTGTTCATCATCCCTCTGTTCTTAAAAAAAAATATTAATCCAGACTTGTATCGGTGCTGATATATCGTGTCGTGATTCCCACCACCAGCAGAGAGAGAGAAACCGTAACAATAATATTTTGCGAAATGGGAAAATATTAGCACGACTACTTGACTACTTTCAAGACATGCTCAAAAAATTGGTTTCCGTCCCAGTCTCGTGTGAATTGATGTGAATTTAGCTTCTAAAATCCCAGAAATGAAGGCCAGTGTCCTAATATCGCACGCTTCTGAGGAGTCAAGTTCTCCCCCTTTCTCACCTCCGAATGGGGGGAGGTAAGGGAAGCGTGAGAGCTGAGAAGTCTGAGAGTTGATACTATGAATTACAGTGCATCTTTACGTTTAACGTGTGATAAGCGTTGTCCTATCCTCCCTCCCTATCCTTCGGCATGAGAGCCATTCCCGATCTCTCGATGTATCAGTATCTCTATTCCGTGGGATCCATGGAGAGTGTACAAGCAAGAGGGGCCTCCCCTTTAACTCGGTAATTCAACTTGAAAGCGCCCGGAAACGAAGTCCAGTGCTCTAGGATCGCACGCACCTGGGAGACAGGTTTCCCCATTCATCCTCCTCGAGGGGGGTGGGGGGCGGAAGAGAGCCGAGAGCCGACGAGCGACATCGTAGGAATCATCACATTAATTAAAATGGAAACGGACACGACGCCTACATCTGTGAGCACCAAGAACTCCTTCTCACTCGATGCGATTCCGTCGTCGGGAATGGCCCCGAGAGAGCGGGAACTGCAACGA